>CM055275.1:80636627-80681817 GCA_029237695.1 Conchocele bisecta
GTCGCCCTCGTGGCGATCGGACTATTTACGCTTTGGTTTTAGGAAACTCTCTGGCGAAGAATAGTAGGAGACTGGCGATCGCCACGATTAAAGCCCAAGCATTCTCGGCGAGCCATCCGACCGTTTTTGATAATATAGATAAAAAGAAGGAGAGGAGACCTCCTATCAACCCAGGCAGCGCGGCAGCCACCTTTCCTGCTAATTTAGCCAGGAGACTGGCGAGGGCTTTTAGTTGTTTTTTTACCCACTCCTTGGCTCCGCCGGATGGTGCGGGTGCTGGTGTGGGTGCTGGTGCGGGTGCTGGTGCGGCACCAGCATTGACAGCTACAAATATAGACGATATTGATAGAATTAGGGTCGATATAATCATGCTGAAAGCTGCGATGATGGTTACTATCGTGACGCCCTTCTCTCTGAACAGAGTGCGAAGACGCTCACCGAGTGTCGTGTCCTCGTGCAGGACCCTCGAGATTGTTTCGTGGCTCCGACTTAATTGGCCGGAAAGTACCTCACGGTTAGTCGAGACAACCTCCAAGCGAGCTTCTCTTTCGTCCCGCAACGACCGCAGGAGTTTGTTGATCCGCTCGGTAGATTCTCTATCGTCACCCGCTTCATCCAGTTTTCTTTCTTCTAGCGCGATATGTTCGTCCAGCACCGTGAGTTTGGAGAGGTTATTGACCAGTTCGCCCCGGACCGTTTGCAGAACCTTATCGAGTCCCAGGAGTTCGCGAAGAGGTAATGGTGGGTCATACTTAGTGCCGTTTAATTCGTTGACCGTGGTTTCCACTGTGTTAATAGCGTCGGTGGCTATACGAGGGACCTCACTGATATCGCTCGTTTCTATAGCGGCGGCCGTCTTCACCAGCGTTTCGTCGGTAGACTGTAGGGTTTTTACCATTTGTTGAGGCAGCTGCGCCCGATCATCGATCACTCCGAGAGCTCGAGCGAAGAGTACTCCATATCGGTTCAAGGAAGAGGGGCTGAGGAACCGGGTCGGGTTGTTCTTGTACGTCAGCAACTTCCAGCTATTGCCCCATTTAACCCACAGGTCTCCTCTTTTAGTGCTGCGGAACTCCAATGTGGCCTTGATGCCGTGTTTAGACACTATACTCTCCCAACGTTTCACCAGAGAATCCGTTTCCTTGAGAGGCGCCAGCTCATTCTTGGAGATCCCCGCAGGAATCTCGGCACCGCCCGCCCATGCCGGAGTTGCGGATGGCGCCTCCCAGGGAAACGTAGTATCGGGTGAAGTTCCCATTGGTATGGCTGTTAAGGGCGTAATTCGGGGGGGGGGGGGGCGTCGACAAACTTAGGATCTTTATTTAATGGTGTCTCTATGAAGGTCGTTTCGTCATAGTTATCGATGTCATCATCGATGTCTTCATCATCGCGGAAATCGTCTCTGCCGATTTCATCCATGTCAATATCGTAATCATCCATCTAATTTTCTTAAAATTAATTATGTATTAAAGACAAAACCATACGGGTTTAATATAGTTTCACTAAATTATGTCTTCGAGTCAATACGGTCGCAAACTCAATCCATACCGCAGACTGCGTGAGCCCCTCGGGGCAAAAGGCGTGAGACAGAGTGTCGTTATTACGAACAACCCATCGACGATCGACCAGAACCAGCAGCTCTTGGTCCGCTTCCCCAACCTCGGAGCTAACGACGTCATTGTGCCGGGGACTGTTCGCCTCGCTTTCACTATTTCGCTGACGTCGACGGACGAGGACCGAACCGTCGTTCAGAACCTGGGTCGCGCCATAGTCAAGAAGACCATGATACAGATTTCTGGTAATGAGGTGATGTCGATCGATGACAGCGACGTCTACCATTGTTATCAGGACCTATGGAAGACGGCGCAAGAGCGCGATAACGCTGTCTATCAGGGTATTGACACCAGCAAAAATAAGAACGTAACCAAACTTAGAATCGGGGCTGCTAACAAGGCAGATAACAACGCGAGTGACAACGCGGTCGCGGGCGCTTACGGCAACCGCTTCTACATCCCGCTTGACTTTGAGTTGCTGGAGAGTCACATGCCCTACTATCAGAGTGCTTTGGCTGACCGCCTCGAATACGAACTAACGTTCAACGACTACGGCCGAGTTCTCATAGCCAGCGACATGTTATCGACGTATACGATCGATAATGTTTCGTGGAGTACGACATGGCACACGATGCCCGAACTCGCGCGATTGATCAGAACCCAGTACGCCGGGCGCGTTGCCATACTTTACGACCGAGTTCTTCGCCATCGCAAGATGACGAAAGACAAAGGCGACACATTGTGGAATATTAATGTCAACGTACCCGCTCTCGATGAAAGGTATACTGATGTTGTTCGAGGATGCTCGGTTCGCGTTCGGTGCTAGAAAAACAGACAAATTCTATAACCCCAAAATCACGAAGGTAGAGGTGACGATCGAGGGAGTTCCCAATCAACTCTACAGCGCGGGTCTTCGCGCGCACCAGCAGTGGGACGAAGTAAGAAAGCAGCTTGCTGCCGGCTCTAAGCGCTCTCCGGAGGTTGCAGCGGTTGCCAAAGACCTGCATCTCTCGGCCGTCTCCATCGCGGAGTTCCTGAATACCAAATACGCGTTATGGCTAGACATGCGAGCCAGCGACGACGACCAAATACACGGCAGCGGACGCCAAGTTGAGAACGCTAGCGAGGGTGTGACGATCCAGATAACCAAAGAGGCGGACGGAGCCGGGTCATTGAACGTGTACTTATATATAATTACAGACGCACAACTCAACATCGAAGATGGTCGATACGTCTCAGCACTCTACTGATTTTAATAATTCTAAAGAATTAATTAGCAATCAATACCAATTCACGATTGGAGATGCCCACTCTGCCATAATATGTGGGCAGACAGGATGTGGAAAAACGGTTTTCATCCTAGACTTGCTCGAGGGCTCCTACCGCGATGCCTTTCGTCACATTGTGATCCTGTGTCCCACTGTGCGGCACAACGATACTTATCAGCGGCGCCCGTGGATAAGGACCGACCCTGAGGTATACGTTATTGACCCCGGTGATAGGCTTCACGATTGGCTGCGTGGTTTATACCAAAGATTCCAGGGTGAGCCCACCCTATACGTGATTGACGATTGCTCGGCCAAGGCGGCGATGACCAAAAAGAAGGACATGCTCTCCGAGCTCGCATTTTCTGGCCGCCATGCTAGGCAAAGCGTATGGATATCCACTCAAAAGTACAACGCCGTCCTCAAGGATCTGCGCGAGCAAACGAAATGGGTCGCCTCTTTCACTGCAAGGACCGAGACTCATTCGATGACTGTCTTCGAGAGAATGACGTTATCCCAACGCGCGAGGAGCGCCTGGACGTTCGACAGATGCTTTCGGAAACTAAGCACGCCAAGCTTTTGCTAAAGACTGATCAACCAACTGCTTACGAAGTTATCAATTAATTTTATAATTAATTAGCAATTACTTAACGCTCGTTATTAATTGCCGAGTAAATGCTTAACAATTAATTTTAAGAAAATTAGCAATTACTGAACAATGCTGAACAAATGCTGAACAATGCTGAACAAATGCTTAACAAATGTTGAACAAATGCTGAACAATGGTTAACAATGTTAACAATTTGGTGCTCCGCTGCGAGCTTTGTTGCGAGCATAATGGTGATCATAAGTATCGGGTGGTGCGCTTGGCAATATGTTAAAGTGATGAGACTTGTTAGAATAGTTAAATTAATTTTAAGAAAATTAGCAATAATGAACTGCGACGAACTTCTCGATCAGCTAATAGAAGAAACCTCAACTCCGACTGCCAACACCCTGAAAGATAATGATCCGACAGAGCAATCGGGATCAACTCCAACTCCAACGGCGGTTGGTATTGGGTTGAGTGCAACGACTCAAATGAAAATGAAAATGCGGCGCGAACGAGAGCGGCTAGCTGCGCTGGTTGCTGGGGGACAATCGGAGCATTATCTCGGTAGGCGTCTCTCAGTTTTTCAGGTGGATAAGATGTCAGATGCGGAGATCGATAAAATGTATGCGCGATACGAATCTAGGTTAGGTGCGGAGATGACAAAAACTCTCGGATCGGCGGCTATTCATTTGTACGCAACCGCCGTTAGTATACTTCTCCCTATACCAAACACCGCGGGATTGATTGACGATCTAGAGACTGACCCTTTTATAGGTCACACTCTTAGAACAGCTTGCTGCTCAATTTATCACAAGTTTGGAATGTACTTAGCTCCGCTGACAACCGCGTTGACCACGGGTAAACACTGTCAATTTTGGACATATATGCCCACGAACTATAAGCCCTAATATTAATATCATAAATGATGACACAAGACACACCCGCGAGAGTGACGGAACAGCAATCTCCAACACGTTGTTGGGGATTGCTCCAACCCAATCGAACCCGATTGCAGCACTTCCAACTCCGATTGATCCTCCAACCCAATCGCGATTGGAGTTGGGGGTTGCACGACATAAAAACCCAAAAAGGCAGGCAGCTGGGAGGGTGGCGGCTGCCACCCGAAAAGTTAAGCAAGATAAAATACTCGCCGAGCTTCGAGAGGCTAAACAGTCGTTGCAATCGGGGACGGAGACAGCAAAACATCTGAAGACAGAGTTGAGTACAACAACACCCCCAATTCACGAATTGGAAGCACACTCAACACCCAATCGAGGTTGGGCGAATCCGATTGAACCCAAATTCGTGAATTGGAGTTGGGTTGTTGGTGGTGGTCTGGCAGTTGTTGGTGCCCTGTGCGTGTGGAAATACCCACTATTACACCAATCCTTATCGAACAAACAACCCCCATCAATTCATCCAAAAACAGTTACGAAACACCAATCGCGATTGGATGCGCCCCATTTAAACATTGATCGCGACCCCTTTTATATGCAATAATTATAATGGCTGAACAAGATGGTAAAATGTTAGTGAATGCACTTTATCACGCCGTGGTGATATCGGGTTTCAGTATCGGGTATGCTCGACTATCAAAGATGGCCTTAGGAGGGTCCGCTCCCAAATTGGACTTTACTGTGAGAGACATAGGGCTCGCAACCTTAGATGTAGCGGCCGCAGTTTGGACCCGAGATTATCTAGTTAAAGCTGGAATTCTACCAGTTAATATATGGAAATAAATGGCTTCAATCGCAGTAATAGTAGGTGGTGCGCTTGTAAACGCATTGGCGTTCAGCGGTAGCAACTTTATATTCTCTAAAATGAGAAGCTCGAACGTGGATGAGGAGCGTAAGCGTCACGATTTAGCTGTAGAACAACTCAATAGCGCAAAGGAAGCGTGGTCAAAAAAACGAACCACCCATCTGGACTGGGTCAATGAAGAGCTTCGCCGCGAAAATCACGCCGGACAAACTTTTCAGAACGTTGAAGAAGCCAACCGCGAGTACGCGCTGGCATATCCGCAGAAAAGTCTCCCGCCACTGGATCGCGAGCCCCAACTTTCAGATTTCTATGTACCGTCAGAGCCCCAAAAAGACCGCGTTCATCGTCGTGGGAATGGGTGTGGTGGGTATCGTCGGCTACTATATCCAATCGAGATTTTAAATTAATTATTTTAAATAATTTTTTTTATAAATATATATATATAGAACGATGTCAGTTGACAAACTTTATTTTGCTATGATTGATGTAGGCTACACTGCCCTTAAACACCGCATAGCTGGCGCAGGGGGTATGATTCGTCTTGCCCGAGATTCTCTCGAGACGTGGCGCGAGGATGAAAAAGCGGCCACACTTTTCGCAAAGCGGATGTTATATTCCTCCACCAATCCTGGGGGATTGGATTTTCCCAAGTTCCTTCAGAACTTAAGCTCCAATCGCGATTGTACTTCCAACAAAGGTTTATTATTATCGACGCATTTACCGGACAATCTGGCGAGGGCATGTTGGAGATTGTCCGATATATTAGAATACATCGCATACGATGAACACGCGCAAACTTAATACCAAACTATCGGTTCGCCTAACGCGCAAGCAAGCAAACACATACTACAGCCCCCGCGGCTACTGGAAGGGACTCGCGGCCATCAAGAACCTCGCGGCGGCGACCAAGGTTTCAGAAAACGCTGTCAAGGAATGGCTCAAGAAGCAGGCCTTCTGGCAGATCTATTTACCCGCGCCTCACAATATTCCGCGCCCGAAATTCGACGTGCCCGTACCGAACCAAGTTCACCAAGCGGATCTCCTGTTTCTCCCTCACGATCGCGTCGGCCGCAAGACGTACAAGTACGCACTGACAATCGTTGACGTAGCAAGTCGTTATAAGGGGGCTGAGCCGTTGGCCACTAAAGAGTCTAAGGAGGTGGCCGAGGCTCTCTCCCGAATATATAAGAGGAGTCCTCTCAAATGGCCGAATCTTCTCCAGGTCGATCCCGGCCGTGAGTTCATGGGCGCGGTCTCTCATCTATTGTCTAAGCACGACGTTTCTGTCAGACGCGGCCGCGTCAACATCCACCGGGATCAGGGGATCGTGGAGCGCTTCAATCGAACCCTGGCTGAGAGACTGTTCGGACACCAATTCGCTAAAGAACTTGTAGACCCTCATTCGCGATCGACCGAGAGGGTGGCCAGACTGCCCGCCGTGGTCTCCGCACTGAACGGAGAGGTGACCAGATTGATAGGTAAGAAGCCTGTAGATGCTATCAAGTTTAAAATGGTGACGAGCAAGCCCTCTGCCGTCTCGCGCGGGCGACCCGTTGGTTTAGAGGAGCAACGGCTTCCATCGGATATTGACGTCCGGTACCTCTATCAACCGGGAGAGCTCGAAGGTGGCAGCCGCCGCGCGACTGATCCCGTGTGGTCTCTCAATGTATATCATCTAGATCGATCTATTACCAAGCCCGATGAGCCCGTGCTCTACTATTTGGATGATGGGCTATCTCGAGGGTTTGTTCGCGAAGAACTTCTTATGGTGCCTTCTGACACCCAGCTACCCCCGGATCGTCAGAGTCTTTAGTATTCTCTCCTTTTTTCAGAGTTTTTTGTGTTTTTTTTACCTATCCTATAGGCTCGGTGTGTAACCCGTCTTCCATCACTCTCCTCTTGTCGTAGTACGCCGACAACCCCAACTTTTCCTGCTTGTACGTCTTCATCACCCCGTTAATCATTCGGAATCCCCTGTTCTCCGCCATATCGCTACCCCCTTCGAGAGCACTCTTATACCTTCCCCAAGTCAGATCGTTAGATCTCTTCGACATCCCCTTGGCCGAGTGCTTAGATTTTCCATCACCACTCACGTAGTAACACTTGCTACACAGAGCGATGGCTCTATCCCCTTCGAATTCCAGCTTGAACAGTCCCGGAGTTCTGTTGCTCCACACGTCCCACGCCAACCACTCGGTCTTCTCCTTATTAAACTTTCTCTTCATATTCTTTCTCACCACCGCCGCCAGCGTCTTCTCCGACAGCGCGAAGTACATGCTGTCAGTGTCCATCTGTATCAGTTCGAAATCTCCGCGATCCAAGAAATCGTAGTAGAACTCCAGCATCCGGAGCTTGGCCAACTGGTAGACCGCTATGCCACACTGAAACGGTCTGTTGATCACCACTCGAGTCTTCCTGCTCGATATCTCGTAAGCCTCCCCAATCTCCTCCAGGTCTTCGAACCACGCCGACCTCAGTGCCCGATCGACAGTCTTCTCATCCTTCGTATATGTGGTGTTCAGGTGTCTCTCTTGTGCCTCTATCAGCTTGCCACAACACGCGTTGCCAACCAGTTTCAATATCTCCGCCAACACCGCCTTGCTCTTGTCGACGTCCCCCGTCCGTCTAGCAGCGGTGACCTCTTTAACGAACCATTGAAACTGTTTGTCGGGCGTGTAGTCTATCACCCTATGCACCGCCTTGACGATCAGACCGTGCTCCAGATACCACTTTAGCAGCGGGGAGTATATGATCATCTTCTTGGCGGACATTGCCCCCACGAGCTTTCTCTGCCCTTCGACTCTTTTCCTCCCGGTCCCGGCCAGGTAGTCCTTCATGTGCTGTGGAACCTCGTTCTCATCGACTTCTCGATTAACGAACAGCGGTGACATTTCCGAGAACTTGTCTCTCAACGTTTCCGGGACCTCTATATCCAACTCCGCAAATCCGAACCACTTTTTACTCCTGACCTTCCTCACGAAACAGTCTATATACGACTGTCTTTCCGGGTCGTCACACGTCCATATCTGCTCCTCACCACACGGCATGTCCTTCGACAGGGTAGATAGGTACAGAGCATTGGCATCGTACCCCAGCACCGCCTTGCACATCTTCTCCTCCCGACTCCCCACCTGACCCCTGATCGTTGACCTTCCAGCCTCTGCGTATGGACGGACCACCGATCAATCCCTGCTTCATCATCTCGTAAGTTTCAGACTTCGGTGACCACAGCTCGGGCGTGTCCGCCTTCCCATCGATCGACCCGCGGAGTAGGTACTGAAGGGAAACACCGGGCAGAGACACAGCATCCTTGAGTATGTCCACGCCTCTTCCCCTGTAGAACTCCGTCATTTTAGTCAGAGCCTCCAGGAACGGTCCTACATCCAAGTCGTTGTAGTGTTTGCACCATTCCTTGAACGTCTTCATCCCATTTTCTCGGAATACCTTCTTACACCTTTCCACTCGGACAACGACAGTAGGAACTCACCCTTCAACTTCGAGTACACTCGGGATAGTCTGGCAGCCCCGGATGGTCGAGCTTGTCCGCGCTATCGAACCACTCGTAGGGAAAGTGAGACTTTTACGTTTTACAGTCGTACGCCTTAACCCACCGGTCGTACGTGGTACCGGTCCCAGATACTGGATGATGTCGAGAAATCTAAAGTCCGGGGTAAACAGAAACATCGTCGTGCTGGCTCTCTTTCCGACCATCACCTTATTCACGGTGGCCGCCAACTTCTCTACAAAGTACTGCTTGATGAGGTTCAGGTCGTACCTGCTACAGTTGAACCCCACCACCGGGACTTGGTCAATCCAAGAGATAATCTTTGCTTGCTGAGACTTCGATAACATCTATGTCGGCCGGCAGATACTTCTTCCTAACCCCCTCCCTGATTGCCTTGCCTCTCATCTGCAGCTCGGTCACGAACTTCTCGACTAGCGTGTCGGGATCTCGTTCGCATAGGTGTGTGATCCCTTCATGCATCGTATCCCCCAACGACACCGATATAGGAACGTGCTCGACCTCGAAGGTCAGGTCTTTGGTGTGTCGCGTGGTTTTTGACTTGTCGAGATACGCCTCGAAGTCGTAGACTATCTGGTGAGGGTACAGAGTCGTCTCCTCCTCGCGTGGCGATTGTGGATAGTAGGTATTCACCTCATTCAACCACTCTCACTCCCACATCACCACCAGCTCGTAACCCGCCTTCCTTATCTTGGCGTCTTCAATTTTCATCCTCTTGTACAGCGATCTCGCGTTACCTCTCATGCAATGCCTCGGACACCCGTGCCAGTAGCATCCGTGAAACTGAAACACGGCCTCGGTCTCGTGACAGTAACCGTCGACCGGATCACCGGCCACCCACCTCTCACCACCGTGACCGCAGTCGGCGTGATGTATGTGCTTTCCCACCCTCTCCTCTTCTCTGCTCAACCATTGAATCGACCTCACACTCGCTGACCCCTTAGGATAGAACGCCTTCTCGTAGGCCGACTGCGGTCTCTCTACCCTCTTAACCTGGACATGTCCACCACGGTCTCCCCACCCATGCAGGTGGTCGCGTGCCTGTGCATGTTACACGACTTTGTGAACCGTTGTTGACATCCGGTGCACCCGTACTCGTTCGTCATCTTGCGGAGATTCGTTATGAGAAACGAGTGACCTCCAAACATTCCTATCGTCATTGTCTTCCCCCCAAACCACGTCGTAATTTGCCGGAACCTTCATGAGGTACCACACTCCATCGGCGGTGGGCTCGTAAACGCGAATACCCAGCTTGAAATGCTCTTCGACCTTCTTAATATCGTCCAGGGGAATTCCTGGCTACCGGTCCGTTTATCTCATGCCCGATATTTTCCGCGAGCCAGAGCTCGTGCCTTCTCACAACAGCGGTCTGGTCTCCCTCCACGTTGGATGGCTATGCACCTAAAACAGACAAGTAGTCGTCGTACGTGTCGACGGAATACATTCCCTTTTTCTGTCTTAACCAGTCTGGGAGTTTTTCCCGCTCCCATGAGAAGTTGTTGTGCGTCGATGATCATCTTCACCTCGACCGATATCCAACGAACGAAGGTCCATTTTGTGTTTGGTCTATCGACTTTGTCGATGTCCATTCGACCTTTCTCTGTATCGGATATCCAACTCTCGGCTTTGGCGATCTCGTTTATCCACGGACTGCCCTATGATTGTTTGTGATAGATCATAGTGCGTCGGTCTCTATGTTCCTAATACGATACGAGCACGAATACCTCAGATAACATGCCGTGGTCATCTCTGGGCGAATTTTATTCATTATGCGAATTAGCGATCTCCCCGTCTACCCCCCTCTCGAAAGTCCATACTATCTTCCTCCTACCCCTATCAATAGTTTCCCTAACTTCGGCTTCTTCGGCGAGAATCCTGGGACCCTCCTCCACCAAAGCTCTGGCGATATCTCTCCTCTTCTTGGGAGGTCTCCCCACCACCCCTTGATAAATCTTATTGTAGTACGCCTTGTATAGGGGTTTTCTACGTGCGCTGTGATCTTCTTTTACACGCTGCGCGTAAGCGGTGGCGCGCAGACTGGCCGTCGTCTCGTTCTCCAATTTCTCGGAGCGTTTTTCGGGGTCGGCGGGCAGTCGTCCGGTCGAAACCGCACGCTGCAGCCTCTCCTCGTAGACGACGGCTCGCGCGTCACTTATCCTATCTGCTATATCTTTCTTGACTCTCAAACCTCTTAGGGAAATTCCCCAACTCTTAGCTTGCTCTCTCATTTGCTTTATGGTAGGCATTATAGTATAACAAATAGATTTTTATCTTCAATAGGGTGTAAGTTTATATTTTATTTGTAATAAATGTATGACAGATTGTTGTAATATACTTAGTATAACTTATGGATAACTTGTCTTTAATAGGGTGTCAGTTTATATTTGTGACAGATTGCTGTAATATACTGAGTATAACTTATGGATTTCTTATCTTATCTTTAATAGGGTGTCAGTTTATATTTTATTCGTCATAAAATTATGACAGATTGTTGTATATATATACTGAGTATAACATAGGGATTTTTATCTCTAATAGGGTGTATCTTCTCATGTCATAAATATATGGTCTCGCGGTAGTAGTATATAAATAAGAGTCACAAATGATACCATCATGCTGTGGAAGGTGCCGCGCGTAGCCGGTGCCTTCCAGAGGTGATGGTATCATTGTGACTCTTATATACTACTTGTCCATATAACAAACTTCACAAGGGGGTGCACCATACCACCCCACAGCATCCTAGTCCCCGGGATGAAGTCTAAACAGACTACCTGATCCGGACTGCCTGTTTTCAAAAACCCGGCCGTGGAACGTGGGTGTGCGCCTTGATGATGGATGCTTGGCCGCCGAATCTAGTTACATGGTGCGCTCCGCTGGGCGTGCTCGGGTTGACGACATCGCGGGAGACGGGCTCGGGGTGGGCCTGAGGACAGGGGACCCACGGGTTTCTTCAGCGGTGGAGCCGGAGGATTCTCTTCACACCACCTAACCTCACTATACAACAACAACAACAACAACCGCGCCTTACGAGTCCTTTATTTGCCAACACAAGATCACTATATGAAACATAAATAGAACCGCAAACAAATGTACCCAACAATAGGACCACATGCGGGCCTCACCACTTAATACAGACAATTAAACGTTGAATGTGGCGGCCGTGCACCGGATTACTGCGCGAAATTAGGTCACCAAATTGGTGGCCGCCAGCAGTAATCCAAATCGCACATTTGTCTCTGGGGCCCTAAGCCCGCGAACTGGTTTTACACAGATTACACAGATTCAAAATTCAAAATTCAAAATCCCCATTCGGCCCAAGTTTTTATTCCGCCTTTTGCGGACGTCGTGCAAGTCCATGGAGACAGTGCGGCCGTTAAACGTAAGCAAGCAAGCAAGCGAACCCTGGTGTATCTGCTATAACACATCTTTATCATTGTCCGCTGTATAGGAAATGCATGGGGTTAACCCTCACTATGCAGGAGACTAAAATTGTCGTCTACTGTTTTTCATTTTCCGCTTAATTCTTAACAAAAAGCCTGTTTTGACAGCACATGAGAATCGTCTCCAGCGGAGACGATTCTCATGCGCTGCCAAAACAAGGTTTTTATCGAGAAATATTGAAAATAAAACATTTCCAGCAGACGACAAAATTTAATTCAGCGTAGTAAGGGTTAATGTCCCAACGACAGCTAAGGTCATATGTGGCTGTGACAGGAGAAATGGGGTTTATGGTATTTGTGAACAGTGTAGTTCCCGATCAGATAGCACATACCTGTATTTTGATAATGATTCAGACTGCTAATGTTAGAATAGAAGCACGACAAGTGTTTCTTTTATGGAATGACGAACAGTGCAGATCCTGATCAGACTGTGCAGTGCATAAACCCCATTTTCCAGAAATTCGATTTTTGGAATTTGTATATAAAACATACTAAACTTGTATTTTATCTACCGGGTACGTACACCTTGAATTCTAGACACTATTGAAAGGCCTGTTGTCATAGGCTGATTAAAATCTGCAGAAAATAAAATTAATATGTGAATAAGAACTGTGTATATAGGTAGTTTGATATCTACACCACTGCCAATTTATATTCAAATATGTTAATGGTGGCCAAAGAAATACCGGGGGGGGGGGGGGCAGGTACACAATATAGTCATCACTGGGCGACAAAAATCACCACCATTATCATATGTATTAGCATCATACAAAAATCAACATTATAATGAAACTCTTTTGTAAGTCATCAACACAAAAATCAACACTATCAAGCTGTTTTTAACCCTTACAATGCTGAATTAATTTGTGTCGTCTGCTGATTTTTTTTCCATCTTTCTCATCAAAAACTTGGTTTGGAAATGATTCTAAAATGCTGCCAAACCACGTTTTTACTTATTACTTTTATTGCAAACAGTTTAGACTCGGATCAGACTGCACAGATGTGCAGTTTGATCTGGGTCAAACTCTGTTCGCAAAACTCATTTTTTTTGTGTTTTCCAGCAAGAAATAAATGCTGAAATACAGCATAGGACTGGATTTCTATAAATAGATCTGCAAAGTTAAATAACTGGCTATTGCTACAGAATAGAAAGCATGTATGTCAATCCATGAATTCATTCATACAAGGTACATGCGTAGAATGCGGGAAACGAAACGCGTCGTCTGCTTTTGGTTTATATTTTATCTTCTTTCTCAATAAAAAACATGATTTGACAGTACTTTAGAAGACGACAAATACCGCAGATTGTGTTTTCTCAAGTTTTCTACAAAATAACTTGTAGAACAGTCATTGTGATACTGTAGTCTTTAAAGGTACATGCACACTCAGTAGGCACAACATGTTCTTAATAGGAATTAAATAAGTGTATAATTGTGTCACTATTCCACCAGTTCTAATAATTACGAGTGCCCACTATACAGATGTACCGTAAAGATTCTAATAGATGCCCATGCTCTAATAAGATGCCCACCCCACACTTTTTACGTTGAAAATGACCAATTCTTTTGTTAAATTCCCATAGGAAAATCGTATTTTCGCTTTAAAAGCAATATTTGATGGAATTTCATGAAACAAAAAACATTTGGGGAGGGTAACTTTTTTGTTGTTGGTGAAAAAGTACTTAAAATGTATATATGTTTTAGATTTAATGTGTTTAATAACCAAAAGTTTGTCGGAAGAAAAAAAACAAACAGACAGTACATGACAATACACCGAAATACAATCGAATGTTATCAAACAAGATGGATAACTATCGTGTTACTCTGTCACCACTGTGACACCACTGTGACATCTATCATAATTAGCGACGACCATAATGTTGTTCAATCGTTAATATCTGACCATGAAAAGTGACTTAATGTCTCGATAAAGTGTCGGTGACATGATGCAGTACTTAGCTTTCTTTACTTTAGCTTATATTTAACGGCGGCACTGGCTCTAGGACCTTGCATGCCGTCTCCCAAGAATGGGAGAAAGAACGGAGGTAGAGATTTTTTGAGAGAAGCCGGTAATTCGTATTTACAGAGCAACTACGAATTATCGGTACCCATTTACAGCTGGGTGAACTGGAGCAGTCTGGATAAAGTGTCTTGCTCAAGGACACAACGCACGCCGCTAGTCATGCTCGAACCCACGACCCTTGGATCAGTAGTCCGACACACTAACCATTACGCCACGGCGCTCCTCAGTACTTAGCTTGCTTGCTTGCTTACGTTTAACGGCCGCACTGTCTCTATGGACTTGCACGCCGTCCGCAATGTCGGCAAAAGGCGGAATACAAACTTGGGCCGAATGTGAATTTTGAATTTTGAATCAGTGTTATCTGGGTAGAACCAGTTCGCGGGCTTAGGGCCCCAGAGACAAATGTGCGATTTGGATTACTGCTGACGGTCACCAATTTGGTGACCTAATTTCGTGCAGCAATCCGGTGCACGGCCGCCACATCCAACGTACAATTGTCTGACATAAGTGGTGAGGCCCGCATGTGGCCCTATTGTTGGGTACTTTTGTTTGCGGTTCTATTTATGTTTAGTATACTGATCTTATGTTGGAAAATAAAGGACTCGTAAGGCGCGGTCGTTGTTGTTGTAGAATGCGGTTAGGTACGACCCTTGGATCAGTAGTCCGACACACTAACCATTACGCCACGGCGCTCCTCAGTACTTAGCGATGATGATGCATATATTTAAGGGCGGGAATTGGCTCGATGACCTTCCATGCCCGGGCACTGCCGATGCCCAGAAAGTTTGCTACTTTTTTGAATGTTTGGTTTATGCATTCAGACGAAGTGTGCGCCAATGTGGCGTGTAGCTGTCGGCCAATTTCGACCTAATTCCGCGCTACACCCCTTGCACGGTGGGCATGCCCTAGACAGAACCGGTCATCATGCCCTGGCAGTTCTGGGTAGTACCAGTAGTCGCCGGCCGCTTTAGTGGGACGGGAAATACAAAGTATTCCTCAATGACCGGCGCGGGGATCGAACCCACAACCGCCGGTTTGGTAGTCAGGCGCCTTAACCCCTCGACCACCGCTCCATCCCTAGTACTTAGCGATGGTCAAGTGGACTTATATAGGCGAGAAAATACCTACTGTGGCCAAATGTGACCACGAATAGCGTCTTAAGGTCCCGATATGTGGCAATGACTGGAGATTTGTGACCAGTGTAGCTCCTGATCAAATAGCACACTCGTGTAGCCTTGTAACGATATATACTGCTTGTTAGAAGCATGACGGGCGATTCTTTGGTGGACTGGCGAACAGTGCAGATTCAGATCTGCCTGTGCGGATCACAGGCTGATCTGAATCTACATTGGTCGCAAATCTCCAAAGCTCCATTTCTCCAGTTACAGCCATATATAATGTTGTTAGTGATGGTCAAAATGGACTTTGATGGGTGAGAAAATACCTATCTGGACAAATGAGACACGCCATACAATTTCACACCTAAAAAGATGTGTGATTTTTCATGAAAATGTTTACAGATATTTTCTGTAAATGACGTTGAAAGACAGACTGTCATAGCAAATACGGACTTTGAGAGGCGAAAAAGTAGATATTGGTATTGCGGACAAATGTCAAAGAAACATTGCTGGGAAAGACCACATAACAACTTATTATTTGAGTGCTAGCGAAGAATTATACAACCAACATCAAAATTTGGGCTCTCTTCAGCTTTTATGCAAATTAGCTAATGTCGGTCGCATCACATATTTTGCGGGTTGAACTTTTTAATAACACGGGTCTTATACCATAAACAAATAGTTTAGTTTAGTGATCGAGTTTTCAGTGTGATAAATGTTTTGTGGTAAATTATTAAAATGTTATTGAAAATGTTTCCATAGTCTAAGGGTGCGACGATTAACCGCCATAATTTTCATATCTCCATTTTTAAATCGCTGTTGTTGTTGCTGCTGCTGTGAAATTCCCGCACTTATTTTTTGTGAAACGCTTTCCATTCTACATTAATTGTATCCCCCGGACTCCGTCGGGGGATACTATGGATTTGACAGCGCGCCGCGTCCGCGTCCGCGTCCTCGTCCGCGTCCGCGTCCGCGTCCGCCGCAGACACTTCTTGTCCGTAGCATAACTCGAACACCCTTTGGAATATTTTCATGAAACTTCACACATGCATAGACCACGACCCGAAGGTGTGTCGCGCACAAGAATGACAACTCTTGCATAGCTAATTTTTGAGTTATCTCCCTTTTTTGTTTTCGCTCACTGATTTCCTGTCCGGAGCATAACTCGACCACCCTTTCGAATATTTTCATGAAACTTCACACATGCATAGACCACGACCCGAAGGTGTGTCGCGCACAAGAATGACAACTCTTGCATAGCTAATTTTTGAGTTATCTCCCTGTTTCGCGCACTGATTGACCATTAACTCGACCACCCTTTGGAATATATGTTTTTAATGAAACTTAACACATTCAATTAGACCACGAACCGAAGGTGTGTCGTGCACAAGAATTGACAACTCTTGCATAGCTAATTTTTTGAGTTTTATCTCCCGTTTTTTGTTTTCGCTCACTGATTTCCTGTCCAGGAGCATAACTCGACCACCCTTTGGAATATTTTCATGAAACTTCACACATGCATAGACCACGACCCGGAGGTGTGTCGCGCACAAGAATGACACTCATTGCGTAGCTAACTTTTTCAGTTATCTCCCTTTTTTGTTTTGCGCACTCTACAAACTGGACAATAATGCATGAAGACCTGTTTTCTCGTCTGCTCTGTATACCCTTTCTCGTGTGCTCTGTACACCTTACCTGTAGAGAGAACAATAGAAACTGGGAGAACCATGTGCTAAGCATGGGCTAGCATGTGCAGATGTCCACTGCTTGACCACTGCTTGACCACTGCTGACCAGGTAATTTATACAGGTAAATCACTACATTGGGTACTGTGTTGAAAATATTGTGGCATTATGTGGACCTCTGCGGAGATATATGTAGATAAATATAGGACTATTAAAAAAAAATTCTGGTCTCCAATAGCAAGCATTATTATTTTTAAACTTTTTTTTGTCATTGTTTTTTTGTTTTTTTTTGTTTTTTTTCATTATTTTTTTTCTTTTTTTTTTCAAATTATTTTTCAATTTGACTGGAAAAAAAATCTGGGCTCCAGTACCAAGCATTATTATTTTTAAACTTTTTTTTTCAAATTTTTTTTTTTCATTTTTTTTTTCAAATTATTTTTCAATTTTTGTCCAGTAGCAGAAGGTCGTAAGTGCTATATACAGACTATTCACCTGTGCATGTGCTAGCATGTGCAACTGACCACTGACAACTTACAGGTTAATTTATACAGGAAAGTAAATGATTATTACTTTCTTTCCGTAAACTGTGTTGAAAATATTGTGGCATTATGTGGACCTGTGCAGATATATGTAGATAAATATAGGACTATTAAACAAAATTCTGGGCTCCAGTAGCAAGCATTATTATTTTTAATTTTTAAACTTTTTTTGCTTTTTCCATTTTTTTTTTTGTTTTCATTTTTTTTTTCAAATTCTTTTTCAATTTTTGTCTAGTAGCATAAGGTCGTAAGTGCTATATACAGACTATTATCATATAATAAAACAATTATTGACTAGTGAGCCATAGAATATAATCTGATATTCTATGGTTCACTAGTCAATAATTGTATATAGTTCGGGCCAGTGAAAATTGCTTTCGGGCCCAGGCTCGAGGTCAAGGCGGGACAAGCGAGGCATCTGATTCCGCGGAATTCTTGTTTACTTATCTCCCTTTGTTGTTTCGTGCTCTGATTTTGTATCCAGAGCATAACTCGAACACGCATATACGCATTGCTCTAATGGTCCTCTACCGCCCTGTGCCAAATCCACGTTCGTTCTGCCCCCGTCAAGCCCAGGTCAAGGTCACATACTTAGTGCTTCAAAAACATTAACGCTGGGTAAATATCTTATACTTTCTGTTTTCTTTCATGGATCATGGATCATCTTCATATTTCATATACGCATTGCTCTAATGGTCCTCTACCGCCCTGTGCCAAATCCACGTTCGTCCTGCCCCACCAATCCCAGGGTCAAGGTCACATACTTGGTGCTTCAAAAACGTTAACGCTCAGGTAAATATCTTATAATTTTTATTTCCATTCACGGATCAACTTCATATTTCATATACGCGTTGCTCTAATGGTCGTCTACCGCCCTGTGCCAAATGCACGTTCGTCCTGCCCCCAGCCAAGCCCAGGGTCAATGTCACATACTTAGTGCTTCAAAAACTTTAACGCTCGGGTAAATATCTTATAATTTCTGTTTTCTTTCATGGATCATCTTCATATTTCATATATGCATTGCTCTAATGGTCCTCTACCGCCCTGTGCCAAATCCACGTTTGTCCTGCCCCCGCCAAGCCCAGGGTCAAGGTCACATACTTGGTGCTTCAAAAACTTTAACGCTCAGGTAAAAGAAAATTTTGACTTGCAATTTGGCCTCATTTATTATCAAAGCGATATGTGGGACATCCGTGTTCTATGAACACATTTTCTAGTTTATTAAACTTCACACATGCATAGAAGACGACCCAAAGGTGTGTCGCACGTAAGAATGACAACTCTTGCGTCGTTAATTTCTTAGTTATCTCCCTTTGTTGTTTCGTGCACTGATTTCGTGTCTGGAGCATAACTCGAACACCCTTTTGAATATTTTCATGAAACTTCACACATGCATAGACCACGACCCTAAAGGTGTGTCCCGCAAGAATGACAACTCTTGCATCACTAATTCTTTAGTTATCTCCCTTTGTTTTTCCGTCACTGATTTTGTCTCCGGAGCATAACTCGAACACCCTTTTTTCAAACTACTTGTGTATCTGGGGAGGGGGATACACATGCGCTTGTCGACAAGCGTCCATTTCTAGTTATTATGTGTCATCCACAAACACATACTGCGAAGCATTTCAGGACGTTCAGTCCTTTGATATTATTATGTGAAGACAAATTGAGGTGTCAACTCTGCACATGAAGGTATTGCTTTTATGCAAGTTATATAATTGAAATGAATGATCGCTTCAGCGAAGTAAATAGCTCACAGGTAATATATTTGTCGTGTATATGACATGTTTACAGGGTTTCACTTTCAGCATCAGTAGAAGGTCTACCATAATTATTCTAATGGTAGCCGTCTCTAACAGTGGCCCACCTCCTATATACAGTCAAACCTGTGCTAACTAGATTGGTCAGTAAGCGAGGCTTACGGAATACCCCCCCCCCCCCGCGTGGGCCCAGGAACACCTAAAATATGTAAATAAAATTCCCAGTGTGTGGGCTTGTGACCTTGACTCTGGGATTAGCGGGAGTGGCATGAACGTGAATATGTCACAGTGTGGTAGAGGTCCATTGGAGCAATGAGTGTGTGAAATGTGAAGCAGATCCGAGCAAGGAAATAGAAGTTATAACCGATTTCTCTGATGTTAAGTTTTGTAAAGAGACTACCGTATAACCTCGGGGGCGTTACATTTTACAAAAGGGGGGCGTTTATTAGGAGGGGGGCGTTAATTCGAGGTTATACGGTAAGTATGTGACGTTGACCTCGAGATCAGCGGGGATTTGTCACAGCATATGAAATATTAAGAATTTTCAATGAAAGAAATAGAAGTTATAACATATTTCTCTGATGTCAAGTTTTGTAAAGAGACTAAGTATGTGACCTTGACCTTGGGATCAGCGGGGGTTGGACGGTTGTGGATTTGGCACAGCATGGTAGTAGAGCCTTACAGGAATGCATGTGTGAAATATTAAGCATTTTAGATGAAGGAAATAGAAGTTATAACAATATTTCTCTGATGTTAAGTTTACGGACGCACGGACGGACGCACGGACGGACGCACGGACGGACAACCTGACTCCAGTATACCCCCCACAACTCGTTGCGGGGGGTATAAAGACCACCTCTGAATAGCAATCACCTAGCTGTAAAGGCCACAATTTTGTTGTCCCAATGGCACAATTACAATATAAATGACCCTGTGAATAAAGACCACCTGTGAACAAAGGCTACATTTTTCACTTCCCATGGCTGGCCTTTATTCACAGGTTTGACTACTTAAACAGCCACTTTTCTCTTTCTTTCTGTTGTACCTCCTACCAGTCATTGTTGGTGCAGCCGGTAATCCGGTCGAATCGTGTTAGTTACTTTTTGTTTGCTTGCTTAACCCTTACACTGCTGAATTAAATTTTGACATCTGCTAATTATTTTTTATTTTCCGATTTTCTCATAAAAAAAACATGCTTTGACAGAACTTTTGAACCATTTCCAATGCAAATGATTCAAAAGTGCTGTCAAATCACGTTTTTATTGATAAAAAATGCAAAATATAAGACAACAGCAGACAACAGTTTTCGTTCCCAGCATTCTAAGGGTTAACTATTTACACTTGTTGTATCATTCTGCACAAATTTTAACTACGCTATGTTGTCGTCTGCTGGGAATGTTTTATTTTCAATATTTCTCGACAAAAATCTGGTTTTGACAGCACATGAGAATCGTCTCCAGTGGTTTTCGGCGCAACCACTCAACATAATCGGCTCTAATACTAATGATAGAAAAATGGCTAAATGCATTAAGTGACGGAAAATTAGCTGGGTGTGTAATGGTTGATTTTCGGAAGGCATTCGATATGGTAGATCATGATATCCTCTTGCAAAAGCATTCATTAATTCATACTTGAAGCAAAGAAAACAAGTAACTTCAGTTAATGGTGCAAACTCAGAAGATATGTTTATTACATGCGGCGTGCCCCAGGGGTCTATAATAGGTCCGACATTATTTCTATTATTTATTAATGATTTGCCTGCTATGCTGTCCGAGTCTGCTACAGGAACCGATTTATATGCTGATGACACAACCATTTATGATATCCAGAGTAACATTAATGAGGTAGAATCTAATTTGCAAATACATTGTAGCATTAAATCAACTGAAACTGTGGCGCGAAACAAATGGTATGCTTTTAAATACTAGCAAAACAAAAGTAATGCTTATTTCAACCAGGTAGAGAAGAATAATACTGGATAAAAATGAAATTCACTGGACATATAATAATATAAATTTGGAAGTCATTACTGGCGATAAAATCCTTGGACTAAAAATTAATGAAAATCTGCTTTGGAATGACCATTTTGACTTTGTTTCTAAAAAAGTATCTTCTTATCTTTGGTTGCTATCAAAAATTAGCTATTTCCTCTCTGTAGAGCATAGATTGCTCTTTTACAAAGCTTATATACAGCCTCATGTTGACTACTGTTGTATTATCTGGTCTAATTCATCAAATCAAAATCGAGCAAAAATTATAAAATTGCAAAGGCGTGCATGCAAAATTATTCTTGGTACCGAGTATTCCGATTTAGTTGGAGAACACTAACATAACACTACGATCTGTGACAAACGAGGCCCTGCATGTTCCTAGACCTAAAGCAGAATTATTTAAAGGTAGTCTGTCTTACTCTGGTGCAATTATATGGAACAGCATTCCATTAAACATTCGAAATGCGAGCAGCATAAATGTATTCACAGCTCGATGTTCGTCATGGATGAAATGTCAGTAGATGTCATTAAATGGACCCACCACCACCACCAGTATCATAAAAATACAGTCCATAAATTACATGCAAAACAGCCGTAATAACCTTATTTATTGTGACGTCGTTTGTTTTGGGAAATCTCAATGAAATATGGAGATTGCCGGAAAGAAATGATATCCCAATGTGTATGGTTATTATATGACGAGTTACCGAAATAATAGACTAATTGTATTGTGATATCCTTCGTTTAGAGAGTTTCCAGTTTATAGCTGTGTCGACAGACGAGTCTCCCGGTATTTAGGGATATTACGATTTGATATGGCAAAAACGGTCTTATCGTCTCGACGAATTGATGTTGACCCTGACCGTCGTTCGCATAAGCACAGTCTGATCTGGGTCATTATTGTTCGTTATCCAGTCATTAACATTTAATCACTAATGTCTACACCGAACGGACTCTGTAGGTATATTAGTATTTGATCATGAGTTTCGGGTCGGTCAGCATCTGCAATCTGCTCGTGTCTGAGACAATAAGCGCGGTTTTGTCATAAATTATCATGTTAAAATTGCGTATTGCAAGCAAACCAACGTTTGCCAGCTACGTGTAGCTGGTGGCAGTTGGGTTGCATCATTTGTTTTATACATGCCATAACCTGTTCACTGCAAATATGTTTTTGTGTTTGAGAGGGCCCTAGGGAAGATTGGTGCACGCCAACTTGGTTACCCTTTAAATAAAGAATTTACTTACTTACTTACTTACTTACTTATACAGAGATAAAGGAAATACTCAGATTTTTTCAATCAATTTTTTTTATTTCCTTTCGAAAGTATATGTTGTAACCACTCATTTGAACCGTTTCGACGAGACGGTTCATATGAGTGGTGACAACATATACTTTTATACAGAGGTAAAGAAAATAATCAGATTGTTTCAATGAAATGCATTTTATCCATAGACTTGAATGTGCGAGAATTATCGCCACACACACACATTCAAAGGCGACGACAGGTTGGTGAAAAATGGATAATTATGACCTGCATGTCACGTTATACCACACAGAAAGTACAGCATATTACAACATGAAAAACAATGGGTTTTTTCTAATCCATTCTTATCACATTTTATGCGAATATCCTGAATTGTCTACCATAAAAGGTTATAGGGGCAATCCGGGTAAGTACGGACAACTTTCCGGAGACGCTGATGTTTGTGTTCATAATCACGATGTATGTCGCAATATAATAAAGTTCTCGCTATGGTGATATGCGAGGGTGTCCGAACTAATTAGTCCTTATCTCAAATACAGTGTTTTAGGTCGTTCAACCTCCGAGTTTTACATATAATTGAAGATACTTGAAAAGGGTGAAATACGGACACGGACCGGGGAATCACGGACATAGAGTCGGCAAATTACGGACATAGCAAATTTATGATAGGGAAAATACGGAAAAAAAAGATTTTTAAAAAATTACAATGTTTTAGACTATACTCACTACTAATTAATTTAATAAGTGTGTATAACTTACAATCATTTAAGTAAAATATATGCCGCATACTCGAAGTTACTGCAGAATGCTATTTTGATATGGTAAAATACGGACAGGATTGTCCGTAGTTTTACGACAATCAAAAAATGATAGGTTTAATACGGACAGTGTTATTATTTTACGGTTTTTGTAACATCTATGTTACCAATTGTGTAAATGAATAGCGTTATTGACTCGGGAATAATTGTTTTACTGCAGGAATATTCACGAAACACATTCAAAAGGTATACCCAGTTCGAGTGTATTTTTCCCGCCCAAAAATGTTTATTACATTTGAAAGTCAAAGTCTTTTGGAAAAGGTTGTGTGTATAGCGTCACTAAAGTAGATGTATGATGTCATTGATATGGTGTACCTCATAGCCGCATGTGTCACATTCGCGGGAAATGACCTGAAAACGGCTAAATGGACCAAAAATAATGAAAATGACACTACTTATGCAGGGAACCCGTTACATCAATGGGTGTCCGTATTTTTCCTATGTCCGTGTTTTCCCGGATTTCCCCTACTGTTTGCGTTTTGCAGATCAACTATGTGAATTTTCAACTTTATGACAGTATTTTCAGTGCTCAATTTGAAAATAAATGCATATTTTCACATTGCTGTGTGTATTTTGTACTCCCACTTTTGATAATCAATGCATAATGCATAATCAATGCATATTCAGCTAAAATAATTGTGTAAAATACGCCAATACGCACCTTATCTGGAGCTCTTTAACCCTTACAACGCAGGAAAAATAAATTATCATCTGCTGAAGTTTTGTATTTTGTCTTCTTTCTCATTAAAACCATGGTTTAACAGCATTTAAAGTATTGTCAAACCATGTTTTTGATGAGTAAAAGCGAAAATAAACAATCTACAACTAATGTTGCCTTCACAATTTGTTATCAGTCTAGCTCCTGATTTGAGGAATGAGACCTATGGGATTTGCGACCAGTGTAGCTCCTGATCTATGGTTGTCACTTAAGCAGAGCTCCAGATAAGCTGCGTATTTGCTTAAATACCCAATTCAAATTGGCAAAAACCAGAAGTAGCGAGTATCAAAAAGCATACAAATTTTGTGGCACCTTTATCATGCTACAGAAAACAATAAACAGAACACAAATATAGCATATTTTTATTATATTCCATGAAAACACATCTTGGTATTTCATTAGAATTGTCTCCAAGGAGACAATTCTAATGAAATACCAATACATGTTTTCATTTCGATTGATTTGTAAACAGTAGTGTGATTTTATTTTACCCAATTAAAATTTTGAAATACCCAATTGCTTCAGAAATGATGGCGTGAAAATACTCAATTACTAATTCCTTATCTGGAACTCTGACTTAACTCTTTGCATTCTAGCGGTGAAAATATCCGCCAAACGAATTAGGAGTATATGTTTACACAATTCTAATGAAATTCCAAGACAAGTTCATGACATTTATAAGGAGAAATAAAAGAAAATATAGTGAATTGTCGTATGATATTTTTGAACTATGTATTAATAGCCCACAAGTTTCCCAGCATGCAACGAGCTAAGAATGAGACTTGTGGCATTTGTGACCAGCCTAGCTCATGAACTGATGCTGTGACTGAAAAGATTAGGTTTGTGACATTTGTGACCAGTCTAACTCCTGATTTGTGACTGGAGAACTGGAATTTATGACATTAATAGCCAGGTTAGTTCCTGTTTTGAGGGCATAATTATCTATAAAGTTTATATTGTGCAAGCCAATCTCGGTCTACACTGGCTACCATTTCTCTAGTCACTGCCGCATATAATCATGGGCCACCCACCACGGTTGCCACGGTGACCAGAACCTGATCCACAACATCGCGGATAAAGATCGTGAAATTCATGAATTTTCCACGACTGATCGTCTAATGGTAAGGATGGTGGGAAATGATAATAATAAGAATCATTATTCCAGGTATAGGATGTCAGACGACGTAACAATTACACAATTCATCAAGTGCATCATTTCAACAAAACCCTTGCGGTTATTGCGCTTCAATGTGCACAGGTTTATTCTAATAAATGCAACCAATGCAATTTTTTGCGTCTTAACTCTTTGCATGCTGGGAAACTTGTGGGCTATAAATAGTCCAAAAATAGCGGACACAAATCATCATATTTTCTTTTATTTCTCCCTGTAAATATCATGAATATGTCTTGGAATTTCATTAGAATTGAGTCCTCTGGACTCAATTCTAATGAAATTCCAAGACATATTTACAGAGAGAAATCAAAATTATACTCCTAATTTGTTTGGTGGATATTTTCACCGCTAGCATGCAAAGAGTTAATAAAACACAAATCGCAATACTTATGATGTTTTGAAATGACTACCGGGGTACTATTATAATAAATACGGTACATCATTAAGCACCTTATCTGGAGAATATCTGATCTTGCTAGAATATTTATTTATGAATTTTTCTTGAATTTTCAAGATCTTTTCTTGAATTTTCAATGAACTTGAAAATTCAAGAAAAGATCTTGAAAATTCAAGAAAAATATGGCTATACCATGTGAAAATAACATAATTTTACTGAAGGGCCAAACCAGGCAAATCGTGATTCCTATAAGGAAGAACCCATACTGTTATGTCTGGCTAAGGCACTAGAAATGACCTTGGAACTTTATTTACCGTATTTAATCTAACAAGTAGCGTCCAAATGTTTAGGGTTAGTATGGTGGTACTGGTTTATTGCAATAACAATGTATTTGGACAGGGCTCCAGATAAGGAATTAACAAGTGAGTATTGTCACTCCATCATTTCTGAAGCAATTGGGTATTTCAAAATTTTAATTGGGTAAAATAAAATGACACTACACATCAACAGAAAGCAATTATTGAATAGTTTGTTTCAATGTTTCAATATAAAAACATGTCTTGGCATTTCATTAGAAGTGCATGTCTCCTTGGAGACAATTCTAATGAAATACCAAGATGTTTTTTCATGGAAAATAATAAAAATATGCTATATTTGTGTTCTGTTTATTGTTTTCTGCAGCATGATAAAGGTGCCACAAAATTTGTATTGCTTTTTGATACTCGCTACTTCTGATTCCAATTGGGTTTTTTGGCAATTTTAATTGGGTATTTAAGCAAATACGCAGCTTATCTAGAACTCTGTTTGGATACAATTTGTTTTGGGAAATATTTTATCTATTGGGGTTTCCCAAAACAAATGGTGTCTGAATATTTGCTGTCTGTTTCATGAAACCTGCTCAAATTTTACGGCCATATAACAATGCAAAAACAATATTATTTTCGATAATATTAAATTTTAGCAAAATTTAAGAATGAGCCTTCTTTTTATTTCGTGAAATTTGGTCAAATATTGATTTTATTACGAAACATTGATTCTGAAACCTAGCTATATAGCTTGGAAATGATGTAACTAAGAAAACAAGTTAAATTTTAAAAATCGGTCCAGTATTTCTGAAATTCTAAAATATTTCCCCCATGTTAAATCCCCATAGACATCTTCACTCTGTGCAAATTTCTATGGGGATTTAACATGTGGAAATTGTTTTTTCGCAATAAAATCAATATTGGACCAAATTTCACGAAATAAAAAGAAGACTCATTCTTAACTTGTGCTATAATTTAATATTATCAAAAAATATGTTTTTGCATTATTTATATAGCCGTAAAATTTTGGCAAACTTTCGTGAAACAGACAGTAGTAGTAGTATGGTATTAGAATTAATTCATGCGTAAAGCACAACACAATTAATAGCGTGATTCACCGTGTAGGAAATGGGGATTAATCGTGTCCTGAAATACTTTTAAATGTCTAACCAACACTCCCATTAAAAGTTGTTGCAGTTTTTATGACATTTTATGTCTTCTTTCCCAGGTTGAAAATATCAACGTTCAACGTATGGATTCAACGTTTAGAAAGACGGAAACGGAATAGTGTTGTCCGATGATTTTAAAAATAAATAAATGTAAAATTCACCGCTATTTAAATCCTCAACTGTGGATTTGTCGGTAATATGTAAATACTCTCCCATCTTTCTGACGTTAAGATAAGAAAATTTAACTCACTTCATGCTGAGGATATGTCATTTTGTGAAAAATGTTTTCTTCATATGTGCTTCGAAGTACATGTATATGTCGTGACCACCATTTGAACCGTCTCGTCGAGACGGTTCAAATGAGTGGTCACACCTTATAGTTTCATTGATAAAAAAGAAAGAAAAATGAAATATTTAAAATAACTCGTACCAGTAAAGGTGCATTCAGAATGTAATGGTTTAACCTTTAGACCGCTACACACAACAATTGTCGTCTGCTGTTGCTTTTATATGTTGCCTTATTTCTCAATAAAAACATGGTTTGACAACACTTCAGAATCATTTCCAATGGAAATGATTCTGAAGTGCTGTCAAAGCATGTTATAAATTATTCTAAAGTGCTGTCAAAGCATGTTTTTGATGATAACAATGGAAAATAGAAAATACAGCGGATGACAAAAAAATAAGATCGCGGTCTAAGGGTTATATATATATAAGAATTGATTCATCTGTTTGATGAATCTATGATGCAAATGCATTTAGAATTGACCTCTGATCAAGAGGTCACAGCATCATGCATCATATCTGGGTATAATGTGCCAGTAATTGGTCTAATTAAGTCAAGTCTTAATTATAGGGATCTTCGTATTTTGGAACATCTGCAGTTTCAACACAATCTGACCAGCATAGAATCTGGTCAGATTTCCGCTAATGAGCAATTTAACCCTTTTCATGTCGGGCAGATACTTATTTTATTTTTCTGACTATAAATTTAATTTTTTTTTTAAATCCGCACAAAAGTATACGTTGTGACCACTCATTTGAACCGTCTCATCAAGACGGTTCAAATGAGTGATAACAACATATACTTCTAACAAAGAAATGAAGAAAATATTCGTCATTTTTCATCAGTAAAATTGCATATCCAAAGACAGTAATGGGTTAATTTTTGGGTGGTCATGTCCTTGCAGACCAATCGACCATGGTCAAGGGGTTACCACCGTCAATCCAATGACGCGAGTTCAATTCCCGATCCCAGCACAGAGTATGTGAAATACGCAATTGTATTTCCCGCTTTACCGTCTGGTAAATTTGTCGTCTGCTTATTTTTTATTTTCCATTTTTCTCATTAAAAACATGGTTTGACAGCACTTTAGAATCATTTCCAATGGAAATGATTCTAAAATGGAAATGATTCTAAAATGCTGACAAACCATGTTTTTACTGAGAGAATAGACACAATATGACACAGCAGCAGACGAAAATTGTATTTCCCGCGGTACCATCTGGTTCTACTCAGGAATGACTAACAGTGACTTGATCTTGTGTGTTCAAGACTCCAAACCCAATTAGAACACTTTGCATGCTGGGAAATTTGCAGGCTATAAATAGTTCAAAAATAGAAGATGACAATTCGTTATATCTTCATTTATTTCTCCATATAAATATCATGAATATGTCTTGGAATTTCATTAGAACTCAATTCTAATGAAATTCCAAGACATATTTAGAGAGTGAAATAAGAAACATACTCTTAACTTGCTGGATGTTATTTTCACCGCTAGCATGCAAAGAGTTAAAACATTTTATTCTGTATCGGTAATGATTCACGGTATGGGATCAAATGGTTACCTAACGTTTCCGAACGACATTTGTTGACGTGACTAAATCTGTGACGTCATTTTTACAGTATATTCTCTTTAAAATCTTCCAAACAAATGGATTTTGATGAGCGCACCAAAGACGATGACATATGTCGTTTATGGGTGCTCTAAAAGAATCAAGTACCGTCTATTTCTTACATTCACAGGTTTTTCTAGATTTGTATTTACATTGACGGTAACGTGGACTCTTTGTTAAATAAGCGATAGAAGTATGAGATTTCAAGTAAAACTGTATGAATAAAGATCAACCTCGTCCGCATTTGCCGAGCTATGTTGCATAATGGAAATGATTCTAAAATGCTGACAAATCATGTTTTTACTGAGAGAATAGACAAACTATGACAAAGCAGCAGACAACTATTTTCGGTTCCCGGTTATTACTCGGGTTAAAACTTAAAATTGTACATGTTGACACATTGAAGGAATGTTGTCCAAATCAGATAAAATTGCTCTAACTATGATAAATAATAGTGTAAATTGATTACTAATTGTAAACACAAACAATGAACCGGTGGCCCAATTCACATACTGTGAATCTACAAACAATGGCCGACATACGTTAGCTCTTTGCATGCTAGCGGTGAACATAACAGCCAACAAATTAACCCTTAGACTGCTACTGATAAACTGGTATTAAAATTAGACATCCATTTGACAAAATTAACAAACAATAGGCTACACAATTTAATCTTCTTTCATTTCTCTGTGTAAATCATGAACATGTCTTGGAATTTCATTATTAACCCTTAGACCGCTACTCACAACAATTGTCGTCTGCTGTTGCTTTCATATCTTGCCTTATTTCTCAATAAAAACATGGTTTGACAGCACTTCAGAATAATTTCCAATGGAAATGATTCTGAAGTGCTGTCAAAGCATGTTGTAAATTATTCTACAGTGCTGTCAAAGCATGTTATTGATGATACAAATGGAAAATGGAAAATAAACAGCAGACGAAACAAAAAATAAGATCGCGGTCTATTAAGGGTTAAGAGTATATTTCTTACTTCTCCCTGTGAATATTTCTTGGAATTTCATTAGAAAAGAGTCTGGAGAAGTATGAAAAACAGTGAAAACTAGATTGGTCAGTAAGCGAGGCTTACGGAATCCCCCCCCCACCCCCCCCCCACGTGTGCCCAGGTACAAAAAATATGTAAATTGTTTAAAGTGTGTGGGCTAGTGACATTGACTCTGTGCTTAGCGGGAGAGGCACCAGGTGGTAGAGGTCCATTGGAGCAATGCGTGTGTGAAAATGTGAAGCAGATCGAGCGAGAAAGAAATAGAAGTTATAACATTTCTCTGATTTTAGTTAATTTTTGTAAAGAGACTAAGTATTTGACCGTGACATTGGGATCAGCGTGGGTTGGACGGTCGTGGATTTGGCACATCATGGTAGTAGAGCCTTACAGGAATGCATGTGTGAAATATTAAGCATTCTAGATGAAGGAAGTAGAAGTTATAACATATTTCTCTAATGTTAAGTTTTGTAAAGAGACTAAGTATTTGACCTTTACCTTGGGATCAGCGGTGGTTGGACGGTCGTGGACTTCTTCGCACAGCATGGTAGAGAGTCCCCTCCCTTTACCCCCCTTACAGGAAATGCATGTGTAAATAATAACATTTTTTAGCTCGACTACCGAAGAATAAGTAGACTTAGTTGTCCAAACCCCGGTCGGCGTCGGCGTCGGCGTCGGCGTCACCATCACGCTTATTTAGCTTTTAGTCACCTTGTAAATGTAATACAAAAGGCCCTACACCACCAAACTACAAATTTCCTCTCCTAGTGATGTACATCAATAACCCCTGATCTATATTTGACCTTCACCTACATTTCCTCTTGAATTACTTAGTTAATTCCCCTTGTTAAGGTTTTTAGTCAACCTTGGTTAATTTTGGTCAGTCAAGCTTGTACATGGAATATTATTGTGCATACAGACACCATACTTGGATAACCTTTTCTCATAGGGATGTACATCAATAACCCCTGGTCTATATTTGACCTTGACCTACATTTCCTCTTCAATTACTTAGTTAATCCCCCTTGGTTAAGGTTTTTAGTCAAGCTTGTATATGGAATACTCCTGGCCCTACACCCACCATACTTGGACAACTTCATCTCCTAGGGATGTACATCAGTAACCCCTGATCTATATTTGACATTGACCTACATTTCCTCTTGAATTACTTAGTTAATTCTCTTTGGTTAAGGGTTTTAGTCAACCTTGTAGATGGAATACTCATGGCCCTACACCAACCATACTTGGATAACTTTATCTCCTAGAGATGTACATGAACAACCCCTGACCTATAGTTGACCTTGACCTACATTTAACCTTGAATTACCTTGTTAATTCCCCTTGGTTAAAGTTTTTAGTCAACCTTGGTTAAGGTTTATATTCAAGCTTTCTACATGGAATACTATTGTGCATACAGACACCATACTTGGACAACCTTTTCTCATAGTGATGTACATCAATAACCCCTGATCTATATTTGACCTTGACCTACATTTGCTCTTGAATTACTTAGTTAATTCCCCTTGGTTAAGGTTTTTAGTCAACCTTATAGATGGAATACTCCTGGCCCTACACCAACCATACATGGACAACTTTGTCTCCTAGTGATGTACATCAACAACCCCTGACCTATATTTGACCTTGACCTACATTTAACCTTGAATTACCTAGTTAATTCCCCTTGGTTAAGGTTTTTAGTCAACCTTGGTTAACGTTTTTAGTCAAGCTTGTACATGGAATACTATTGTGCATACAGACACCATACTTGGACAACCTTTTCTCATAGGGATGTACATCAATAACCCCTGATCTATATTTGACCTTGACCTACATTTCCTCTTCAATTACTTAGTTAATTCTCCTTTGTTAAGGTTTTTAGTCAAGCTTGTATATGGAATACTCCTGGCCCTACACCCACCATACTTGGACAACTTCATCTCCTAGGGATGCACATACATAACCCTTGATCTATATTTGACCTTGACCTACATTTGACCTTGACCTACATTTCCTCTTGAATTACTTAGTTAATTCTCTTTGGTTAAGGGTTATAGTCAAGCTTGTAGATGGAATACTCCTGGCCCTACACCAACCATACTTGGACAACTTCATCTCCTAGTGATGTACATCAACAACCCCTGATATATATTTCACCTTGACCTATATTTCCTCTTCAATTACTTACTTAAGTCACCTTGGTTAAGGTTTTTAGTCAACCTTGGTTAAGGTTTTTAGTCAACCTTTCTACATGGAATACTATTGTGCATACAGACACCATACTTGGACAACCTTTTCTCATAGCGATGTACATCAATAACCCCTGATCTATATTTGACCTTGACCTACATTTCCTCTTGAATTACTTAGTTAATTCCCCTTGGTTAAGGTTTTTAGTCAAGCTTGTATATGGAATACTACTAGAACCTACACCCACCATACTTGGACAACTTCATCTCCTAGTGATGTACATCAACAACCCCTGATATATATTTCACATTGACCTATATTTCCTCTTCAATTACTTACTTAAGTCACCTTGGTTAAGGTTTTTAGTCAACCTTGGTTAAGGTTTTTACTCAAGCTTGTACGTGGAATACTATTGTGCATACAGACACCATACTTGGACAACCTTTTCTCATAGGAATGTACATCAATAACCCCTGATCTATATTTGACCTTCACCTACATTTCCTCTTCAATTACTTAGTTAATTCTCTTTGGTTAAGGTTTTTAGTCAACCTTGTAGATGGAATACTCCTGCCCTACACCAACCATACTTGGACAACTTCATCTCCTAGTGATGTACATCAACAACCCCTGACCTATATGTCACCTTCACCTACATTTAACCTTGAATTAATTAGTTAATCCCCCTTGGTTAAGGTTTTTAGCTTGACTATTCGAAGAATAAGTAGAGCTTATGTTGTCACCCCGGCGTCGGCGTCGGCGTCGGCATCGGCATCGGCGTCACCGTCAAGCATTGGTTAAGGTTTTTTGTCAACCTTGTATATGGAATACTACCGGCCCTACACTCACCATACTTGGACAACTTCATCTCCTAGTGATGTACATCAATAACCCCCGATCTATATTTGACCTTCACCTACATTTCCTCTAGAATTACTTAGTTAATTCCCCTTGGTTAAGGTTTTTAGTCAACCTTGGTTAAGGTTTTTAGTCAAGCTTGTACATGGAATACTATTGTGCATACAGACACCATACTTGGACAACCTTTTCTCATAGGGATGTACATCAATAACCCCTGATATATATTTGACCTTGACATACATTTGACCTTGACCTACATTTCCTCTTGAATTACTTAGTTAATTCTCTTTGGTTAAGGGTTATAGTCAAGCTTGTAGATGGAATACTCCTGGCCCTACACCAACCCTACTTGGACAACTTCATCTCCTAGTGATGTACATCAACAACCCCTGACCTATATTTCACCTTGACCTACATTTAACCTTGAATTAATTAGTTAATCCCCCTTGGTTAAGGTTTTTAGTCAACCTTGGTTAAGGTGTTTAGTCAAGCTAGTATATGGAATACTATTCTGCATACAGACACCATACTTGGATAACTTTTTCTCATAGGGATGTACATCAATAAACCCTGACCTATATTTTACCTTCACCTACATTTAACCTTGAATTACTTGGTTAATGTTTATAGTCAAGCTTGTATATGGAATACTCCTGGGCCTACATCAACCATACTTGGACAACTTCATCTCCTAGTTATGTACATCAATAATCCCTGACCTATATTTGACCTTGACCTACTTTTATCCTTGGATTGCTTAAGTTATTTCCCCTTGGTTAAGGTTTTTAGTCAAGCTTGTATATGGAATACTCCTGGGCCTACAGCAACCATACTTGGAAAACTTCATCTCCTAGTGATGTACATTAATAACCCCTGACCTATATCTGTCATTGACCTACATTTAACCTTGAATTACTTACTTAATTTCCCTTGGTTAAGTTTTTTAGTCAACCTTGGTTAAGGTTTTTATGCAGGCCGCAGCTATCTTGTTTGTCAAGCTATGTGTACATCGACAACCCTCGTAGTCGAGCTATGCTGTTCTCCTACAGCTCTTGTAGATGAAGGAAATAGAAGTTATATAACAATATTTCTCTGATGTTAAGTTTACGGACGCACAGATGGACACACGGATGGACGGACAACCGGACTCCAGTATACCCCCCACCCACAACACGTTGCGGGGGTATACTTATTTTTAAATTTCTTCGTACCATGTATAGGTGAATTCATAGCATTGATGGCGTCAAATTGCATGTAGTGTTGTATAAGTTAGTCTATCACGTATACTTGTCAGCAAATGTCTTAAATTAGAAACACGTTACCAACGGTGCCATAATGAGAAAATGAGCAAATTACGATGTAGAGGCTAAAATCTCGTCAACCTACAAGGGTGGCAAATTTGTACCTAGTGTTATCTAGCATACCTATCAATCGGCCATTGTTTACTAATTTTTCTAATTGTGCCATAAAATAAACAGACTTAACCTGCTATTTATTTTATATTTTTCACATTGAAAATATGTATTAACTCTTTGCATGCTAGCGGTGAACATATCCGCCAAACGAATTAGGTGTATATGTTTTATTTATCTCTGTAAATATGTCTTGGAATTTCATTAGGATAGGACTCAATTCTAATGAAATTCCAAGACATATTCATGATATTTACAGGGAGAAATAAAAGAAAACATGATGATTTTAGTCCGCTATTTTTGAATTATTTATAGCCCACAAATTTCCCAGCATGCAAAGAGTTAAGCATGCAGGTATGAATCTAATTCCTGAAATGAAAAAAACAACAACAAAGAGTTAACTGCGCTAGAGATTAATCGTCTGAGACTCCCGAATGGACATGTTCAGATTTGCCCCCCCCCCACCCCAAAAAAACAAATTAGACATACTGTCTCCACGCTATTGGGATCGTGATTCTGGCCGTTTGCACGGGTCTACTTTCGGAAGTGGCTCTCTGTTCATCGGTGGACGTCTCAATAGGCTCAATTTGTGTTCGCAATTAACAACAGTCGGGTGACATTTAAAGTCAGCGAGTGAACTGAAAGCAAGTTATTAATAGCAACGGCAATGCTCAACATTATGTGTAAAATAGTTGGCATGCCCAACTTTACTTTTGAAGAGAACAAATTGCTGTTATTGAGACGCCCCCCGTATCGTGTACCACGCAGTCGCATGTTCATCCGCGGACGTCTCAATAGGCTCAAATTGCGTTCGCAATTAACAACAGTCGGGTGACATTTAAAGTCAGCGAGTGAACTGAAAGCAAGTTATTAATAGCAACGGCAATGCTCAACATTATCTGTAAAATAGTTGGCATGCCCAACTTTACTTTTGAAGAGAACAAATTGCTGTTATTATGACGACGCACCCCCCCCCCCCCCCCCCCCCCCCCCCCCCCCCCCCCCCCCCCCCCCCCCCCCCCCGTATCGTGTACCACGCAGTCGCAATGCGACGTCGAATGCCATTTCTTTTTCATATTGTGGTTTACGGGCGATTTTCGAAAAATTACTCTCTGGGTGAGCGAAACAAAATTCATGAAAACATTTTGCCGTTCATGCAGCATACACGTATGTAGGCCTACGCCCAGTCATAATTTTGAAAAGATTTCACACCTCCAGAGTTCCTGTTGGGTATGCAATTTGGATTACTCGGATTGTATCCCTATTCTGCAAAGTGCCGATTGATTTTGGCCAGATAAACATACTAAAAATATGAAAATTTCCCCGTTTTTTTTCTTCACATTACGAAAAACCTATGCTGCCAAAAATATTTTTTGAACGCACAAACTTTTTGGCAGAGGGCACTTCTCACCATATCCGTATAAAGGCGTATATCACCACTTCAATTCTGGGTTCTACCCCAATAAATACGTCTGCAATATACCTCGTAAAACGGTTTATTAGTTGGACATAAAGCACCTTTGCTTCATCAACCTATTTGTGTTTAGAGCAGGCTGTATTTTACAAACACCAGTAACTGATCAAGTTCTCCAAATTTGCAGATTGTACATCCAATAATCAACATCGAATATATTTCTAACAAGGAATTTCTGAGTATGCAAATTCACAAGTGGCTACTTGTCTCCCGCCAGTCAGTACTTTCAGTACTTTGATTGTATGTGGAAATAACATATCGAGATTGCAAATAAGGGTGGGGGATCTACGATTAGAATAAATATGATAGATACATTTATAGTTTTCTCCATAAGCATGCAGGTATGAATGGAATGAAATGTATGCAGAATTATTATACTGAATTTATTACATTATCACAGCCAAAATGGCTGTGATAATGTAATAAATAAATTCAGCATAATAAAAATTAATCAATTTATCCTAAAATTGAAAATTTCTCCCTCAAAGTATACTTTGCTAGGAAAGTATACTTTGCAATGTTGGTGAAATAGGCTACAGGACTCAATTATAATGAAATTCCAAGACATATTCATGATACATGTATTTACAAGGAGAAATAAAAGAAAATATGATGATTTTAGTCCGCTATTGTTGAAGTGTGTGCGACCGGCATTTAAATGCCGTGATATATTATTAAGATCTATTGCACGATTACATACCACGAACATTAGTTTATGCTCTGATGGTCGGACACCATAGTAAACGATATTAATATGTGATATACATCAAAGTGCACACTTCTGTGATTAACAAACGATCTGATAATAATACGAGGTGTATCCTGGTAAAACAGGGCTTATGGCAATGGAGACCAGTGTAGCTCCTGCTCCATACAAGCAGTATGCAAATGATTTAGCTCATTACATGCTCCTGATCTGGTGCCAGGTGTAACACGTGGGAGACGCATTAAACAATTATCGAACCCCACCCCATCCAAATATACAGCACAATACCAGATGGGTGGGGCAATGTGATTTTTTTAGTAAACATAATGTACGGTACCGGTACGAGACCACGTGGGTGTGGTAATGGGAATTTTTTAATGGGCATTGTTTTGTTTGCGTCACATGTCCGAATCTTCCACCTGTCTTCCAGGTAGCCCTTTCAAAACTACCAAAGATTCCCACTGGATCGTTATAGCACATTTCAATGAAAAAATACCAATCTAACCAGAGTCAAATCACCAAATGTTCAACTTGTGCGCTGGATATATGAAAGTAGTTTTACTTGTTCAGTCATAATTTCAACCTGCAAGGGGCTCGGGTTATCCCTGGTAGTAACAATTTCTGTAGCTGAAAACCTAATAACAAATTACAGAAATTTAGTGTTATATACCAACTACAAAGTAAATATCGGCAGGAGAAAACATTTACATAATGTATAAGTTTCAGGTTTGTGAATTTCGAACAGAAAACTGTCTACGTGATGTAAATTGGGCAAATTATTTATAAATTATAAACATGATACCAGGAAGATGTTGGAAGTATTATGCAGGTGTATTGTATTCATTGTTAATGTTGTCACATGTACCACGCTATCTCCCACACATAAATGTATTTTAGGATATTCACGTCAGTTGCAAACTTATTCGGCTTACCCAATTGTCGGTGAATGGCCACGGATACAGGTACACAAAGAGCTGTCTTAGAACATGACATATTGAAGAGAGTTTCTGTATATATTACTTTAACCCTGTCAACCCTAAGGAGCAACATGTGCAAACACTGTAGATCTACAGTATTTGTTTTTATTTTCAAGATATTGAAAAGAAAATACTATTTTACGATCGCCAGGGAGTCTCTTACCCACTACCAATGTGTCTAGGCTACTCAAATGTGTCCCAGGGCTATCCATGTGAGGTAGCTACTAATGTACTTTAACGAACATCCGACTAACTTATCAAGAGATATGCACAATTTGGATATATGTCCTAGTTTTGGCGGAAATGACATATATGTCAAGGAAATTAGGTCATGGTCACCTGAATGGCCCGGAATGGTTAGGTATCAATGTAAGCAGACTACTGATGAAGTTTGGCGAAGATCCGACAAGCATATGATGAGATATGCGAAATTTGGATGTACAAATTTTGACGGACATGACCGATATTGCAAGGAATGTACACAGGCCTCGACAAATCCACTCATCCACTCGCATTGATGAATGAATTTTCGATCTGGATGAGTGGTAATTTGAAACGAGTGCGGCATAAACATCAAAATATATATAAGAATATTTGAGTTTAAATCAACAATATATTATTGCCCTTAAACTCCTGGGTAAACCCTTAGACCGCTACACACAACAATTGTCGCCTGCTGTTGCTTTTATAGTTTGCCTTATTTCTCAATAACAAACATGGTTTGATAGCACGTCAGATTTCCAATGGAAATGATTCTGAAGTGCTGTCAAAGAATGTTGTAAATTATTCTAAAGTGCTGTCAAAGCATGCTTTTGATGATACAAATGGAAAATAGACAATAAACAGCTAACGACAACAAATTAAGATAGCGGTGTAATGGTTAATACATGCATATGGGAATGGTATCAAGTACGGTAGGCTGGTCGATATCATGTTATAATGCCAGATACGTTGTATACAAGATGTCACAAGTATTGTCCTATTGTGGTACATGTGGATAGACACAATATAAATGTGAAAGGTAAATTACGCTAAATTACGCGTCCCAATTGGACAAATATGACGATATACAAATGTACAGGCTGTGACTGGAGAAATGGGGCTTATGAGTTTTGCGATCAGTGTAGACCCCGATCCGCCATTCCATCAATGGATCACCCGTCATGCTTCTAACAAGCAATATATATCTTTATCAGGCTACAGGGGCGTGCTATTTGATCAGGAGCTACACTGATCACAAATGTCATAAGCTCCATTACTCCAGTCACAGCCACATATAAGGAGCTAGGTCAACGGCGTTGTTTATATTGATACAAAGATATAAGTGTTGGGAATAGCGGCATATACACTCAATAAATGTCGGCCTCCGTGACAATATGGGGCTTATCGTCGACTTTCCGACTAGTGTAACTTCTGATTAGGCACACACTGATCTAAATTATGTATACGATTAGTACCCAGGTATATCATTGAATAAATGACGAATTGTGTAGGTCCTGATTGGACTGAGAAGATAAGCAGCTGCTCCGAGTCTATATTTGTCTCAAAAGCAATACGCCTTGTTTTCTCATGTGGTTTCAAGTACATGTCTGGTAACCTGTTACCCCCAGTCTATAAAATATAGAAAGCAAAATGATAAAGTATAGAAATCATAAAACATATAAATCAAAATGATAAAACAACATGTACAACGCGAGTGGAAGTTCACCATATTCGGCTTACACATCCAACTTTCGCGGCCACCTTACCTGGACAAAATCCATAGTGAACCACATGGTCAATTTCAGCTGACCATATGTGATGGTCAGTCGGCAATTTCCGTGATATCGGCTTTTTCCGTAAATCTCTCGGAAATCTACAGGTGTCACGTGATGTATGCAATTTTACATGTACATGTAGTGTGGCGATCCACCATTGACCACTGTGATATTCGAATTAACGTGTCAGGTTACCATGTATCTCACTTCCCGAACATGTTTATTTTATTGAAAATGACATTTATGACCACGTGAACATGATTTCTAAAGTTAAATATGGTTTCCGCAAATGACATCGCATATATTTTATACCAAATGTGGAATTAAATATTTTTCCTTTGTACAAATAAAGTTCAATGAAGTTTAGTTTGCAGTAAATAATTCGCGATGATTCTGCTTAATTCCCTGTAAATAAAAACAACACATTTCCATTTATTGACAACTTTATAATTTGTGACACTTTCATCAATATTAGTTTCGATAATCGGTATAAATCCCGTTAATATTCACATGAAATCTAGAGAAATCAATCAACGATACAAATATTTACAACCAGCGTAAGTAAATTTGTAGACTAACGTAATCCGACCAAGATTTATAATTCTCGTGTACGTAAAAGGGAATTACGTTAATTCTTTCTAAACATATAAAATAAAGATGAAATTAAATTAAGTATTGCAAGTTGCAATTATCTCAAAGATAATCAAATAAGACAAAGACTATACTGAAATTACAAATCAGTATGTCAGTTGCTATAGGTGTGTACTATGATCAGACTGCGCCGATGCAGACCGTATATGCGTGTATGCTATTTTCTAATAGATTTTTAAAATGTGTACGTGTATGAGTCTGATCTGGGCTTACACTGTTTATTAATCATTATGAAGCCTGCACTATAGTTATGCTGAGTAAACAACCACACAGTCGTAACAATTAGTTAAATCATGTAAATAATTACAGATGACCGATGTACTCGATATATATATATATTCTCAGGCTAGCGAACTTTTTTTAAGTTAATATCTCGGGCAATATACATGCTGGGGATTATGATAGCCCTGTTAAAATCATGGAGGGGGTTATGATAGCCCATGCAAAAATATGAAGGGGATTATGATAGCCCCTGCAAAACTATGAAGGGGATTATGATACCCCCTGTCACTTTTAAGCGAAGGGATTATGAACGAAGGGGATTTTGATATACACTCCTATCCAAGACGTTGCACACTGTGGCGGTGTAAGCACGTTGAACGGGTGCAACGTTCGATCATTCACATTTCAATACAAGTTTAGTATTATTCACATTATGCTTGCAACTGCTTGTTCATCGCCTGTTCATGTGCACCAATAGGCTGAATGGAATCAAACAATGAAACTTTGAAACCCAAACGAGGCACATACCAAACAACCGATTTATTCCTCTACGCTTTGTATTCATAATTATGCATAATTATTCATGCAACTGAACATAATACAGGTAACATTACAGGTGCAAAATACGTCTTTGTCCTTTTTTGTGTGCTCCCACGTTTAATTTGCTGTCAATGTTAAGTGTCTTTTATGTCAACGTATATATATGAAATCCATGTAACGAGATAAGGTGAGAGGTGCGTAGGCTTAACTGCATAATTATCGCGATAATAACTTGACAGTACCCCCCAGTGCCAGTGATTTATATTTCAAGGTATACTATGTTTCTTCACGTCAAAGTGCATGTAATACAGTAAGCTATCATTTTATCTAATTATAGGCGAATGGTAATAGGGCTAAGAACGGAAAACATATAAGTCAAAGCTGATTTTGTTTTCAGGCTTTTTCCGTAATCAAAGGGAATTACGTTAATTATTTCTAACCATATCAAATAAAGATGAACTTATATTAAGTACAGTAGAAAATTGATTTCTCGAACAGGTCTCAAACCTCGACTGAGAATACATATTTGTATTTTAATTTTGTTCTCACAATTTTTATCAAAATAGCTATCAACTGATAGACACTTTATACCAACAATAAAACTGTGCATATTTTTTATAATACATGTATATACTGGAGAAACGGGACTTCTAACAAGCGTTATTAGACTACAGGACCGTGCTATCAGGATCACGATCTACAATGGTCACAAATACCATAAGCCCCATTTTCCCAGTAACATTACACATAAGTATACCAAGCAAGACAATTTGACTTCCAAAAGTTGTAAGTTAACTTTTGTTTACCAGTGTCCAACAAAACCAGTCAAAACAACAAGTAGCGCATGCACATGAAAACCAACATGGTTGGCATGTTGACTTCCTCACCCATCAGTTAACTAATACTGGTCGGTGTTTGAAATGTTTCAATTTCATCAACATATATATTGATAAATGACTAACAACATCGATGGTATCCCAAGGATTTTAATTTTAACGTTGAAATAAAACATTATTAGGTAAACATATTTTATGTGGGATTTGCAAACAGGGCACGTTTTCTCGTGCACCTGTCCCCATTTGGAGAAGCGTAATATTGATTTGTTTAGCTGACAATATACAAGGCTGTACACAGGCCAAAAATTGGACGCTGATGTGTAAGTGTCATTTACCTCAAGATAAACTGGATTAGTTTTTGTCGCGCCCGCTTGCGGAAAGCGCGATATAGTCGGCACTTTGGCGTACGTACGTACGTACGTGTGTCCGGTTACAGTTTTTGGTTAAGTTGTTTGGTTAAGTTTTTTGGTTAAAGTTTTTGGTTAAGTTCTTTGGTTAAAGTTTTTGGTTAAGTTTTTTGGTTAAGTTTTTTGGTTAAAGTTTTTGGTTAAAGTTTACGGTTAAATATCTCTGCAACTGCTTTGCCCATTACCTTGAAACTTCACATGGGTTTTTATCATCATCTATATTTTCATTCTCCCCCCTCCCGTGCGGCCCCTGTGCCCAATGTCATGGTCAAATTACTTTGAAGTTTTTGGTTAAGTTCTTTGGTTAAAGTTTTTTGGTTGAGTTTTTTGGTTAAGTTTTTTGGTTAAGTTTTTTGGTTAAAGTTTTTCGTTATACTATATCTCTGCAACTGCTTTGCCCATTACCTTGAAACTTCACATGGGTGTTTATCATCATCTATATTTTCATTCTACCCCCTCCCGTGCGGCCCCTGTGCCCAATGTCAAGGTCAAATTACTTTGAAGTTTTTGGTTAAAGTTTTTCTCCCGCCCGCTTGCGGAAAGCGCGATATAGTCGGCACTTTGGCGTACGTGCGTACGTACGTGTGTCCGGTTAAAGTTTTTGGTTAAGTTTTTTGGTTAAAGTTTTTCGTTATACTATATATTTTTTTTTAGTGTCCATGCCTCGCCACAAGGCGCGACATGCAGGCCGCGGCCATCTAGTTACTGATATTCATGCGCAATATATCACTAAAAACTAATCAAGTTTATCTTGAGGTTCATCTTGAGGTATAACATTTAAAATATACAAATATTATTTAAAGGAGTATATATTTAAATCCCGTTAATATTGCCCTGAATTTAACGTAATAAAACAATATAGGATAGTTTATCAAGAGAAACGAGCGATATACAGATTTTCAACCAGCATAGATAATTTCATACTGCATAGTTGACCAACATTCATAACGTAGACAAAAGAAGTAAATTATAATTACCATGTTACCGATAATTATTTATAGCTGTATACTGAACACAGAATAACAAGTGAAAATTATATAAATTACTTCTAGCTGCAATATTGACAATTACATAATTGCCAAACATATTTTAGTATGCTCCATAAAGGTACACATTGAGCTGTAATAAATCAACAACAAATGTATGCTGTTTTGTAATCACTGTAATGTACATGAACACGAATCTGATCAGGGTTTGCACTGTTCGCTGTGAAGTCTTGACTACTTACACATCCGCGAGTGGGGCGGTAGCAAAATCCTGGGACACATTAGTAGTAGTAAGGGAGTCAAAATGATACCACCTACCGTGGTATCGTTTATAACCCTCTATAATACCCCACCACCCCCGAAAATCAAAAAATTGGTTAACGAGGAAAATTGGGTCTCCCGACAGCAAATTTATGAATTTTTGGAGAAAATAATTTTGAGAAGAGGGAGTCCCAATTATATTGGTAATTGACTTTTGAAAGTATATATTGGTGTCATAAATACATCATGTTTTTTTTCACGTCCAATTGAACAGAAAAAACGAGTACCAATATTATTAGAGAAAATGGATAATACAATACAATTTGAATTGAAAATTTTTTAATGACTGTGTTGAAGAAGTTTACGAAGAATACGGGGGTTATAATCCTGTATATAAATTCTATAAAATGAGAACACTAGGCGATATCGAATATATGAAATACCCAGCGTAATTTATTACGCTCCGATAAAAAACGTTACATTTCCAATATATAACCGGCAATTATGTCAACTAATACAAGAGGCAAATACGAACATTAAGACAGATAATACGTATCGGATATGAAACTAACGGCGTATATACAAAAATTTTAAAACCCAACGATTCGTTTACGAACGTACATTTCTACGATATCGCTTATAAATTTATATTGTAATCACAACACCAAGCAGACGACAATGTTTCACTTACACGTGTTATAAACACGCAAATTATGTGTCCTACCTTACACGTATATTAAGTGTCCATTGTATAGAGATATTACACGATTACGTCTTCCGGGATGAAACATAAACTCACTATAATATATATACAAACACACGTGGGTGTATTATTTACAACCCGCTATCGTATTCGGAATGAAACATAAACACACATAATATATAACTACACACGTGGGTGTGTATTACACAACCCGCTATCGATATTCCGGAAGTATTTCTTACATTGTGATGGTTGGCATGTTTTTTATTTTTTTAATTTTACTTTTAATAATTTAGAACGTTATAACCTATATTATTAAATAAAAAATGAACTTGTTATATATAAAACAAATAAAAATAAACGAGTAAATATTTGGTATTGCACAACACGGTTTTTAACTTCATATAGTAAAATTAACAACAATACTTTGTCTTGGGGGACGCCCCTTGACGAAAAATGAGCGCTCAGTGCTTCCGTGCACACACTTCCAAGGTTGCCTAGACTTTCGACACTGGTTCCTAGATCAGCCGATAGATGGGGGTGTGCTGTACAGGCAGCATTACACCCGGCTAGCCACAACATGAGACGAGTAAGACAAAGACAAGATCAGACAAGATCAGAAAAGGTGGCTAGCCGGATGGGCCCAGAAGGGTTTTGCTGGCGTGGGTTCGAGCTAAAAAAAAAATTCTTTTTTTTTCTTTTTTTACTTTTTTTTTATAATTTTCCTAAAATTAATTAATAAATTGTTTTACTGCAACAATATAATTAATTTTAATTAATTTATAATTAATTAAAATTATTATTTTTTTAAAAAATCACAATGGTGCTGTAACATTTCTTTCGACTTTATCTCCAAGTTTTTCCCTAAATTTATCCCAATCAGTACACTCAATCTTGGGCATGGTGGCGCGTGCCTTGAGTCTTATATCATTTTTTAATTTTTCATATCTCCGCATTTCTTCCACCACGGATTCAAACTCTAAATTTGATATTTTCTCATCGGCCAACGCTTTGGACACCATAACGTCGATGCTATTTTTCTTAGACCTGGCGAGAACGGATATTCTATCTGTTTTTGTCTACATTTTTTCTCGAGTTTTCCACCCGACGCCCTAATTACCATACACAACAACCAGAAACGGCCGACACCGCACATAAAATCCCCGCTACGGGAACCGTTATAATGGTGGATATAGTTGCAGCTGTCCCGCCCCAC
>CM055275.1:80682317-80728748 GCA_029237695.1 Conchocele bisecta
TGTAAACTGACTATCTGAAATTATTTTTCATCAACCTTGAGCGGTCGGATAGGAACGCTGTTGTCATGCAGTTGTTTACCATAGCGATCACATTTGTAGGGATAGAAATAAATTAGCTATAGTGGAGGAGGAAAATGCCGTGTTGAAAAATAAATATGACAACGGATGAAAATAAATCCTTTTTATTACTATACTTTTATCTGTTCAATTGCACGTTAAATGAACATGAGGTATTTATGACAACGACACGAAAACAAATCCTTTTATTAGTATAGTTTTATCTGTTCAATTGGAAAAAACATGATGTATTTATGACACCAATTGTCCACGTTTTTTGTGTTGGTGACCAGTTTGTGCTATTGGACGAAACGGTGTTTTATCGGGGGTGGTGGTGGTAGTATGTAGGGGTGAAAATGATACCACCGTTAGGTGGTATCATTTTGACTCCCTATATACTACTAAAATATATACAGAGAATAAATAGCAATGTCCGTTAACATGTTAAAGAAACATTGTTATCGCCCCTGATATCATTGTGGAAATTTACGTCTGATATAAATGTATGATAATGCCAATCAATTCGTGGGGTAATGGTGAATGAATATTTATTTGGTCAGAAAATGTCTCGGATTTTGTCTCTGATATAAATGACATGTTGTGCTTACTGAGTGGGAATGTACCTTTAAAGTCCAGAAAGTGTGACAAGAATGAAATTTTCGAAATCCAGATTTGGCTTCGTGTAGCAGTTTATACTTGTTTACATACTGCTTTAGGCGTTTGTTAGGATGCTTTTCAAATAGTCACGGCCGTGAACAAAATAACACAGAAGTGTAGTGTGTCTTATTTTGATGTTAATTTCAACTAAGAATAGTAAACGATGAGATGTGTTGCTATCCGGATCCAGATCCTGTAATACTAGACGATATTATTCATACACAAATGGAATTGGAAACGTGTATTCATTTTGTCTCGCCCACCAGGTGCCCTGAGACAAGAATATCCGTATAGTCACGAGGGGGATTGAATGGTGATGACATTAAACAATAATTTAATAATAATTTGTAAACGATCCACTGAACTGGCATTAGCGTCCAATTCGTGGGTGAAAACCCATTTGTTGACATCATAGCGAACACGTTGGGTGTATCAAAAGTCGCACAAATTCAGCGAATTATAAGTTGAATATTATTCTGGGTCAGATAAATATTTTGAAATTCGCAAATATGTTCTATATAGGGGCGGATAAAACGGATCCATCGTATGCACTGGTGTGGGAGAAGGACATTCCACCTTCGCCAGAATATGTCGTCAGAAATTCGGCAAAGCCTCGTTTCTGGCGACATATTCTTAAACTCTGGTGGAATAGCTTTGCCCCACACCAGTGCATAGGATGGATACTCTTAATATAATCTATTTGTTCCTGAAAGAAACCATATTCCCGGTCACGTAGATATTACTGATGATTTTGCATTTAGGGTACCGTGGCATCATTTCAGCATACATATCAACTTATGTGCTTATATGTAGGAAATTCCAACATATATAAATTGTAGTGCCCCCTGTGCGATAGCAAGGATGGGCATATTGCGTTTACTATTGCGTCTTGAGCTTCCGTACGTCTTTCCATCCGTCCGTCCGTCCGTCCGTCCTTCCGTGTAGTCTAAAAACGTAATTCCAAAACGTATCCAATAAAAACGTCAGTATTACGATGAAGGATTGCTTCAATTGACACTGACATTTCACTGAACATTTTGTCACACACCATTAACACGACCTTGATATTTGTCACCTTCCAAATATCGCTGAAACACTTAGCCATTTCGTTACGTCGAAACGTTTGTAAGAGTTTCTCCAATAATACGTGAAGGATTGCTTTAATACTTGAAAAGTTCATTCACCTGAATATGTGTGATGCAATCACACCACCAATGACATGACCGTTGTGACCTTTAAAATGGTGCTGAAACAATTAGCTATTTTCTTCCGTCAAAAATTGTGTAAGACTTTCTCAAATTCATGTTTGACACACAATCGACGTGTGGGTTCGAATCCAAATGAAACCTATACATTTTATTTCATAAAAGTTTCACTTTCCAAACACAACATTGCCGTATGTATCTTTAACGGTGTCATCGAATAATACTGAAACAAATAGGATTGCGACATTTGTTATTCGAAAATAAACTTTATTTGAAGTTGAACTGGTTTACTCGGTTAACCAACTATATACCTGATCATCGTTTGATTGAAATATAATTGCTTCGTAAATGTAATGGGATATAATTATGTATAGCATATTATGTGAACACTGCCTCTTTACTGTATCCTATACGACACCTGGGGGTGGCCAAGTCGGCCATCTTTGTGTGTTTCAGCCATCAGCCAGTTTCAGCAGTTCATCCGTTTGACAATGAACTCAACATGTGAAGTAGAACGTATGCTATAATGTAGCTAATCACATGTAGAAAAGCCAGGAGAACGGACTCCTATCCATTATATTACACCAAACTGTAAAATATGTCAGTTTTCAGGACAGGTTTGTGCCTGTGTTTTAACAACATGAACCACCATTATAAATAGCTTCATACACATAAAATGGCACAAAGTATAACTTTTACCTGGAAAACCACACAACACATACCATATATACCCACTACTGTACTCTGTTATTAGCTATACAGGTGATTCTAGCGTGTCTTTGATGGTCAATTATTGTTTGTATATACATGAAACACCTTTCTAAACAATGTACAAAACAATTCAAATGCGCCCGGGTGTAATAATAATAGTACTTAGAAAGGTGTAAAACTCCCATTCGCCACCTTTATCACAGCGGCCACACGATGTAGTCTTGTCGAACTCGCCTATACAACGCATTACAGCGTGTCGAAATGCTGCTTGGGGTGGGTTTTCGGCATAGATTTTACAGTTGCTAATACATTAAAACAAAGATTTTGATTGTAAACTGCACTAAAAATACATCTCACTAACCTAACCTAATTCGCTTTTTAAAATCAAACACGTTCACTTCCTGATTATAAATGAATATTAGCCGAATATCGAATCACGTGACACACACTTATTTGGTTGGCTAATGGGAAATGACGTCAATCTCCAGTAACCAATCAAACCACTGCGTGTACGTGATTGAATCTGGAATTTGTGTTGATTTACCGGTAATATATTTATTCTTTTTTACTCTTTTTGGCAAATATTATATCACATCTTTACTCATAGGTTGTGGTATAGTGGTTACTACATTGGTATTCAATACCTTAGGTTGTGGGTTCCATCCCCACACTAGGTAAGAAAAAAATACTTTCATAATATTTCCATTCCACTTTTGTTTCGGATGAGACTTGAAACTGAGGTCTGACCTTAGCTGTTGCTGCGACGTCAAACCCATTCACGTTCACTCATGTAAAATCCGATTAATCATATCCAACTTTCGCGGCCACCTTACCTGTAGAAAGTCTGCATCAGTAGCGGCGAGTTTTATATGTAATTATATAGGAGACTCTTACCATTTCTTACGTAACTTTTAAACTACACAACCGATTAAAAATGCACAAGTCACATTTTGAATTTCAATTATTGTACTTTATGATGATCTTTCGATCGTGTTTTTAAAATAAAAATATTTTGGTACTTTTTAGCTTTAAACATAGTCGGTAGTTTTTATATGATTTATATAGCAAATTGTGATTTTTCTTCTCGATTTTCGTTGGGAAAATTGCAAAGTCTCTTTTTATAAGAATAGTGACAAAAAATACACAGGTATTTTCAATTAGCTCATTCATTTGTCTATCTATTGATATAACAAGAAACGAGGCAAAGCCACGAAGGCCAGGTTTTTTCCAAGCATGGACACTTGGATAACATAATTATACCCACTTTTTGTAGACTAGATGGCCGTGGCCTGCATGTCGCGCCCTGGGGCAAGGCATGGACACTAAAAAAATAGATATAGTAGACAGACGGAAAAACTTTAACGAACAAACTTTAACCGGACACACGGACGTACGGACGGACGGACGTATGCCAAAATGCCGACGATATCGCGCTTTCCACAAGCGGGTGCGACAATGATGATAAACACCCATGTGAAGTATCAAGGTAATGGGTGAAGCAGTTGCAGAGATATAGTACACACAAAACTTTAACAAATAAATTCAAAGTAATTTGACCTTGACATTGCGCACAGGGGCCGCACGGTTGAGGGTTAGAATGAAAATATGGACGATGATAAACACCCATGTGAAGTTTCAAGGTAATGGGCGAAGCAGTTGCTCACCTGACTCCATGAACACCAGAGGAGAATGTGACATTGAGTTCATGTGTTTTGAAAAAAAATTGTGCTATTTTTAGATGGCGGAAATCTTGGATTAAGCGATGACTCTCATTTTACAAAATCTGAAAATGCTTCACCCAGCATCGGCCATGTGGTTCCTGAGAAAAAGACGTTAAAAATCTTGAATAAATGGACCTTTTGGTGGCCATCATGGATGACATAATCATCCGAATTCGACAAATATTGCACCAGAGTGATCGCCTCAATGATACCTTCAATTTGATATATGACATGACCATATTCAGTCAAAAATAAAATTTGACCCCAATTTGACCCCACGGGCCACGCCCATTTTTGACCCCGGGGACACCATTTTAACAACTTTGAAAGAGCAATGTACATCGATCATTCCTACCAAGTTTCGTCGAAATCCGGCTAGCGGTTCATGAGAAGAAGATTTTTTAAGAATTTGTGCTATTTTTAGATGGCAGCCATCTTGGATTAGCGATGACCTCCATTTGAACAAATCTGAAAAGGTTTCACACATGGACCATAGCTTTTAATTCTGGCTACCATGGGCAAATGTGTCATGTGAAGAAGAATTTTGAAATCTCTAATAAAAGAACGACCTTTTGACCTTTCGGCGGTCATCTTGGATAACATAACAATCCGATTTCGGCAGAAAATGCACCAGAGTGATCGCCTCATTGATACCTTCAATTTGATATATGACATGACCATATTCGGTCAAAAATCAAATTTGACCCCAATTGGATCCCACGGACCATGCCCATTTTTGACCCCGGGGTCACCATTTTAACAACTTTGAAAGAGCAATGTACATCGATCATTCCTACCAAGTTTCGTCGAAATCCGGCAAGCGGTTCATGAGAAGAAGATTTTTTAAGAATTTATGCTATTTTTAGACGGCGGCCATCTTGGATTAGCGATGAACTCCATTTTAACAAATCTGAAAAGGCTTCACCCATGGACTATAACTTTTAAGTCTGGCTACCATGGGCCAAGCGGTTCATGTGAAGAAGAATTTTGAAATCTCTAATAAAAGAACGACCATTTGACCTTTCGGCGGCCATCTTGGATGACATAACAATCCGATTTCGACAGAAAATGCACCAGAGTAATCGCCTCATTGATACCTTCAATTTGATATATGACATGACCATATTCGGTCAAAAATAAAATTTGACCCCGATTTGACCCCACGGGCCACGCCCATTTTTGACCCCGGGGTCACCATTTTAACAACTTTGAAAGAGCAATGTACATCGATCATTCCTACTAAGATTCGTCGAAATCCGGCAAGCGGTTCATGAGAAGAAGATTTTTTAAGAATTTATGCTATTTGTAGACGGCGGCCATCTTGGATTAGCGATGACCTCCATTTTAGCATACCTGAAAAGGCTTCACACATGGACCATAATTTTTAAGTTTGGCTACCATGGACCAAGTGGTTCATGTGAAGAAGAATTTTGAAATCTCTAATAAAATAACGACCTTTTGACCTTTCGGCGGCCATCTTGGATGACATAACAATCCGATTTCGACAGAAAATGCACCAGAGTGATCGCCTCATTGATACCTACAATTTGATATATGAAATGACCATAATGAGTCAAAAATAAAATTTGACCCCAATTTGACCCCACGTGCCACACCCATTTTTGACCACGGGGTCACCATTTTAACAACTTTGAAAGAGCAATGTACATCGATCATTCCTACCAAGTTTCGTCGAAATCCAGCATGCGGTTCATGAGAAGAAGATTTTTTAAGAATTTATGCTATTTTTAGACGGCGGCCATCTTCGATTAGCGATGACCTCCATTTTAACAAATCTGAAAAGGCTTCACACATGGACCATAACTTTTAAGTTTGGCTACCATGGGCCAAGAGGTTCATGTGAAGAAGAATTTTGAAATCTCTAATAAAAGAACAACCTTTTGACCTTTCGGCGGCCATCTTGGATGACATAACAATCCGATTTCGACAAAAAAAATGCACCAGAGTGATCGCCTCATTGATACTTACAATTTGATATATGAAATGACCATATTCAGTCAAAAATAAAATTTGACCCCAATTTGACCCCACGGGCCACGCCCATTTTTGACCCCAGGGTCACCATTTTAACAACTTTGAAAGAGAAATGTACATCGATCATTCCTACCAAGTTTTGTCGAAATCCGGTTGGCGGTTCTTGAGAAGAAGATTTTTTAAAAGTTTGTGCTATTTTTAGACGGCGGCCATCTTGGATTACGTAATGACGTCATTTTAACAATTTTGTAATCCCCCTACCTAAGGACCATGACCACGAAGTTTGGTGACTATAGACCCAATGGTTACCGAGGAGAAGACGTTTGAAAATGTTCACGGACGGACGACGGACGACGGACGACGGACGACGACGACGGACGACGGACACATTGCGGTAACAATAGCTCACATGAGCTTCGCTATGGTGAGTTAAAAATGTTTTAACCAAAGTCAATTACGTAGAAATAATAGGTGAAGGTAAAAAAATAGTCACATGTTGGATAGTGATATGTGGTGGGCACCCCTTGATTATGAAGCTGTGAAAGTTTGGTGGTCCGAGGTGGTACAGTAACAAAGAAATGGACTCAAACTTAACATTGATTGTGGACGCCGCCCGGCGCCCACCGCCCGCCCGACCACCCGCCCGCCCGCCCGCCCGGCTTTCGCCAATCCAATAGCCTGGATTTTTTTTCCAAAAACCTGGCTAAAAATTATGTTTCTAAGTTAATATTATTTTGGTCCTTTTTAGATAATAATAATGACACCATCTGTTTTCATTTTCCAATTAGCGTATCACGGAAATTTTCGGCAATTTCCGTGATATTCGTTGAAACGGGCACCTGCTTACGGTCCTTAGCGGCGGTGGGACGATTGTATGTTACCCGAGGCATGACCGTGTTGTCGGTAATAGTATTTGTGAAGAAAGTAACCAAATTATACTTTGATTTTCACGTACTTTGAAGCTAATAATTGGAGACGAGTGTATTTGTCACCGAAATATTAATCGCTCATTTTAAACACTGCTGATTATCTAACAAATTACACCGTTAATCCGAAACTAACGTCATGGTTGTCAATTAAAAGTAGTTAATTAGTAACTGCCGTGCAAACTGCGATTTGTGTTTTTTTAGATGCCGACAAAACTACTCAATTAAGAGACAATTCTTCACACGTCGATCTATGGTAGCAGGCATGGCTTCATCTCTCAGACCACGTTCTAATGTTAGCTACTCAATTCTAAATGAAGGAGATTATGTTGTGGTTGACATTCATCCGGTCTGATCATACTTTAATCTGAACACTAGTAGTACAGACTGTGACAAATTATAGAATATTGAGTCTCAGTACAGACTAAATAACGTACAGTACAAGCCCTGATCAGATTGTACTGGGACACAGTATTGTATAATGTGTCCCAGGATTTTTCTACCGCCCCACTCGCGGATGTGTAAGTAGTCAAGACTTCACAGCGAACAGTGCAAACCCTGATCAGATTCGTGTTCATGTACATTACAGTGATTACAAAACAGCATACATTTGTTGTTGATTTATTACAGCTCATTGTGTACCTTTATGGAGCATACTAAAATATGTTTCGCAATTATGTAATTGTCAATATTGCAGCTAGAAGTAATTTATATAATTTTCACTTGTTATTCTGTGTTCAATATACAGCTATAAATAATTATCGGTAACATACGTACGTACGCCAAAGTGCCGACGATATCGCGCTTTCCGCAAGCGGGTGGGAAAAAAACTTTAACCAAAAACTTCAAAGTAATTTGACCTTGACATTGGGCACAGGGGCCGCACGGGAGTGGGGTAGAATGAAAATATAGATGATGATAAACACCCATGTGAAGTTTCAAGGTAATGGGCAAAGCAGTTGCAGAGATATAGTACAACGAAAAACTTTAACCAAAAAACTTAACCAAAAACTTTAGCCAAAAAACTTAACCAAAAAACTTAACCAAAAAGTTTAACCAAAAAACTTAACCAAAAATTTCAAAGTAATTTGACCTTGACATTGGGCACAGGGGCCGCACGGGAGGGGGGTAGAATGAAAATATAGATGATGATAAAAACCCATGTGAAGTTTCAAGGTAATGGGCAAAGCAGTTGCAGAGATATAGTATAACGAAAAAGTTTAACCAAAAAACTTAACCAAAAACTTTAACCAAAAAACTTAACCAAAAAACTTAACCAAAAACTTTAACCAAAAAGCTTAACCAAAAACTACAAAGTAATTTGACCTCGACATTGGGCACAGGGGCCGCACGAAAGGGGGTAGAATGAAAATATAGATGATGATAAACACCCATGTGAAGTTTCAAGGTAATGGGCAAAGCAGTTGCAGAAATATAGTATAACGAAAAACTTTAACCAAAAAAAAACTTTACCAAAAAGTTTAACCAAAATACTTAACCAAAAACTTCAAAGTAATTTGACCTTGACATTGGACACAGGGGCCGCACGGGAGGGGGTAGAATGAAAATATAGATGATGATAAACACCCATGTGAAGTTTCAAGGCAAAGCAGTTGCAGAGATATAGTATAACGAAAAACTTTAACCAAAAAAAAACTTAACCAAAAAGTTTAACCAAAAAACTTAACCAAAAACTTCAAAGTAATTTGACCTTGACATTGGGCACAGGGGCCGAACGGGAGGGGGGTAGAATGAAAATATAGATGATGATAAACACCCATGTGAAGTTTAAAGGTAATGGGCAAAGCAGTTGCAGAGATATAGTATAACGAAAAACTTTAACCAAAAAACTTAACAAAAAAACTTAACCAAAAACTTTAACCAAAAAACTTAACCAAAAACTTTAACCAAAGAACTTAACCAAAAACTTCAAAGTAATTTGACCTTCACATTGAGCACAGGGGCCGCACGGGAGGGGGGTAGAATGAAAATATAGATGATGATAAAAACCCATGTGAAGTTTCAAGGTAATGGGCAAAGCAGTTGCAGAGATATAGTATAACGAAAAACTTTAACCAAAAAACTTGACCAAAAAACTTAACCAAAAAACTCAACCAAAAAACTTTAACCAAAGAACTTAACCAAAAACTTCAAAGTAATTTGACCTTGACATTGGGCACAGGGGCCGCACGGGAGGGGGGAGATTGAAATCGTAGATGATGATAAACACCCATGTAAAGTTTCAAGGTAATGGGCAAAGCAGTTGCAGAGATATAGTATAACGAAAAACTTTAACCCAAAAAAAACTTAACCAAAAAGTTTAACCAAAAAACTTAACCAAAAACTTCAAAGTAATTTGACCTTGACATTGGGCACAGGGGCCGCACGGGAGGGGGGTAGAATGAAAATATAGATGATGATAAACACCCATGTGAAGTTCCAAGGTAATGGGCAAAGAAGTTGCAGAGATATAGTAAAACGAAAAACTTTAACCAAAAAAAAACTTAACCAAAAAGTTTAACCAAAAAACTTAACCAAAAACTTCAAAGTAATTTGACCTTGACATTGGGCACAGGGGCCGCACGGGAGGGCGGTAGAATGAAAATATAGATGATGATAAACACCCATGTGAAGTTTCAAGGTAATGGGCAAAGCAGTTGCAGAGATATAGTACAACGAAAAACTTTAACCAAAAAACTTAACAAAAAAACGTAACCAAAAACTTTAACCAAAAAACTTAACCAAAAAACTTAACGAAAAACTTTAACCAAAGAACTTAACCAAAAACTTCAAAGTAATTTGACCTTGACATTGGGCACAGGGGCCGCACGGGAGGGGGGTAGAATGAAAATATAGATGATGATAAACACCCATATGAAGTTTCAAGGTAATGGGCAAAGCAGTTGCAGAGATATAGTATAACGAAAAACTTTAACCAAAAAACTTAACCAAAAAGTTAAACCAAAAAACTTAACCAAAAAATCAATGTAATTTCACCTTGACATTGGGCACAGGGGCCGCACGGGAGGGGGTAGAATGAAAATATAGATGATGATAAACACCCATGTGAAGTTTCAAGGTAATGGGCAAAGCAGTTGCAGAGATATAGTATAACAAAAAAAAATAACCAAAAACTGTAAGCAAAAAACTTAACCAAAAAACTTAACCAAAATCTTTAGCCAAAAAACTTAACCAAAAACTTCAAAGTAATTTGACCTTGACATTGGGCACAGGGGCCGCACGGGAGGGGGTAGAATGAAAATATAGATGATGATAAACACCCATGTGAAGTTTCAAGGTAATGGGCAAAGCAGTTGCAGAGATATAGTATAACGAAAAACTTTAACCAAAAAACTTAACCAAAAAACTTAACCAAAAACTTTAACCAAAGAACTTAACCAAAAACTTTAACCAAAAAACGTAACCAAACAACTTAACCAAAAACTTTAACCGGACAAACGTACGTACGTACGTACGTACGCCAAAGTGCCGACTATATCGCGCTTTCCGCAAGCGGGCGCGACAAAAACTAATCCAGTTTATCTTGAGGTAAATGACACTTACACATCAGCGTCCAATTTTTGGCCTGTGTACAGCCTTGTATATTGTCAGCTAAACAAATCAATATTACGCTTCTCCAAATGGGGACAGGTGCACGAGAAAACGTGCCATGTTTGCAAATCCCACATAAAATATGTTTACCTAATAATGTTTTATTTCAACGTTAAAATTAAAATCGATGTTGTTAGTCATTTATCCATATATATGTTGATGAAATTGAAACATTTCAAACACCGACCAGTATTAGTTAATTGATGGGTGAGGAAGTCAACATGCCAACCATGTTGGTTTTCATGTGCATGCGCTACTTGTTGTTTTGACTGGCTTTGTTGGACACTGGTAAACAAAAGGTAACTTACAACTTTTGGAAGTCAAATTGTCTTGCTTGGTATACTTATGTGTAATGTTACTGGGAAAATGGGGCTTATGGTATTTGTGACCATTGTAGATCCTGATCCTGATAGCACGGTCCAGTAGTCTAATAACGCTTGTTAGAAGTCCCGTTTCTCCAGTATATACATGTATTATAAACAATATGCACAGTTTTATTGTTGGTATAAAGTGTCTATCAGTTGATAGCTATTTTGATAAAAATTGTGAGAACAAAATTAAAATACAAATATATATTCTCAGTCGAGGTTTGAGACCTGTTCGAGAAATCAATTTTTCTACTGTACTTAATATAAGTTCATCTTTATTTGATATGGTTAGAAATAATTAACGTAATTCCCTTTGATTACGGAAAAAGCCTGAAAACAAAATCAGCTTTGACTTATATGTTTTCCGTTCTCAGCCCTATTACTATTCGCCTATAATTAGATAAAATGATAGCTTACTGTATTACATGCACTTTGACGTGAAGAAACATAGTATACCTTGAAATATAAATCACTGGCACTGGGGGTTACTGTCAAGTTATTATCGCGATAATTATGCAGTTAAGCCTACGAACCTCTCACCTTATCTCGTTACATGGATTTCATATATATACGTTGACATAAAAGACGCTTAACATCGACAGCAAATTAAACGTGGGAGCACACAAAAAAGGACAAAGACGTATTTTGCACGTGTAATGTTACCTGTATTATGTTCAGTTGCATGAATAATTATGCATAATTATGAATACAAAGCGTAGAGGAATAAATCGGTTGTTTGGTATGTGCCTCGTTTGGGTTTCAAAGTTTCATTGTTCGATTCCATTCAGCCTATTGGTGCAAATGAACAGGCGATGAACAAGCAGTTGCAAGCATAATGTGAATAATACTAAACTTGTATTGAAATGTGAATGATCGAACGTTGCACCCGTTCAACGTGCTTACACCGCCACAGTGTGCAACGTCTTGGATAGGAGTGTATATCAAAATCCCCTTCGTTCATAATCCCCTTCGCTTAAAGGTGACAGGGGTTATCATAATCCCCTTCATAGTTTTGCAGGGGCTATCATAATCCCCTTCATATTTTTGCAGGGGCTATCATAACCCCCTCCATCGTTTTTGCAGGGGCTATCATAATCCCCTCCATGATATTAACAGGGCTATCATAATCCCCAGCATGTATATTGCCCGAGATATTAACTTAAAAAAAGTTCGCTAGCCTGAGAATATATATATCGAGTACATCGGTCATCTGTAATTATTTACATGATTTAACTAATTGTTACGACTGTGTGGTTGTTTACTCAGCATAACTACAGTGCAGGCTTCATAATGATTAATAAACAGTGTAAGCCCAGATCAGACTCATACACGTACACATTTTAAAAATCTATTAGAAAATAGCATACACGCATATACGGTCTGCATCGGCGCAGTCTCATCATAGTATACACCTATAGCAACTGACATACTGATTTGTAATGTCAGCATAGTCTTTGTCTTACTTGATTATCTTTGAGATAATAGCAACTTGCAATACTTAATTTAATTTCATCTTTATTTTATATGTTTAGAAAGAATTAACGTAATTCCCTTTTACGTACACGGGAATTATAAATCTTGGTCGGATTACGTTAGTCTCCAAATTTACTTACGCTGGTTGTAAATATTTTTATCGTTGATTGATTTCTCTAGATTTCATGCGAATATTAACGGTTTTTATACCGATTATCGAAACTAATATTGATGAAAGTGTCACAAATTATAAAGTTGTCAATAAATGGAAATGTGTTGTTTTTATTTACAGGGAATTAAGCAGAATCATCGCGAATTATTTACTGCAAACTAAACTTCATTGAACTTTATTTGTACAAAGGAAAAATATTTAATTCCACATTTGGTATAAAATATATGCGATGTCATTTACGGAAACCATATTTAACTTTAGAAATCATGTTCACGTGGTCATAAATGTCATTTTCAATAAAATAAACATGTTCGGGAAGTGAGATACATGTTAACCTGACACGTTCATTCGAATATCACAGTGGTCAATGGTGGATCGCCACACTACATGTACATGTAAAATTGCATACATCACGTGACACCTGTAGATTTCCGAGAGATTACGGAAAAAGCCGATATCACGGAAATTGCCGACTGACCATCACATATGGTCAGCTGAAATTGACCATGTGGTCACTATGGATTTTGTCCAGGTAAGGTGGCCGCGAAAGTTGGATGTGTAAGCCGAATATGGTGAACTTCCACTCGCGTTGTACATGTTGTTTTATCATTTTGATTTATATGTTTTATGATTTCTATACTTTATCATTTTGCTTTCTATATTTTATAGACTGGGGGTAACAGGTTACCAGACATGTACTTGAAACCACATGAGAAAACAAGGCGTATTGCTTTTGAGACAAATATAGACTCGGAGCAGCTGCTTATCTTCTCAGTCCAATCAGGACCTACACAATTCGTCATTTAGTCAATTATATACCTGGGTACTAATCGTATGCATAATTTAGATCAGTGTGTGCCTAATCAGAAGTTACACTAGACGATAAGCCCCATATTGTCACGGAGGCCGACATTTATTGAGTGTATATGCCGCTATTCCCAATACTTATATCTTTGTATCAATATAAACAACGCCGTTGACCTAGCTCCTTATATGTGGCTGTGACTGGAGTAATGGAGCTTATGACATTTGCGATCAGTGTAGCTCCTGATCAAATAACACGCCCCTGTAGCCTGATAAACATATATATTGCTTGTTAGAAGCATGACGGGTGATTCATTGATGGAATGGCGGATCGGGGTCTACACTGATCGCAAAACTCATAAGCCCCATTTCTCCAGTCACAGCCTGTACATTTGTATATCGTCATATTTGCCCAATTGGGACGCGTAATTTAGCGTAATTTACCTTTCACATTTATATTGTGTCTATCCACATGTACCACAATAGGACAATACTTGTGACATCTTGTATACAACGTATCTGGCATTGCAACATGATATCGACCAGCCTACCGTACTTGATACCATGTCCATATGCATGTATTAACCATTACACCGCTCTCTTAATTTGTTGTCGTTTGCTGTTTATTGTCTATTTTCCATTTGTATCATCAAAAGCATGCTTTGACAGCACTTTAGAATAATTTACAACATTCTTTGACAGCACTTCAGAATCATTTCCATTGGAAATCTGACGTGCTATCAAACCATGTTTTTTATTGAGAAATAAGGCAAACTATAAAAGCAACAGCAGGCGACAATTGTTGTGTGTAGCGGTCTAAGGGTTTACCCAGGAGTTTAAGGGCAATAATATAATGTTGACGTACTGTAATCAGGCCTCGACAAATTCTTAATTTTTTACTCGTCCAGACTGGATTTAAACTCATATATTCTTATATATATTTTGATGTTTATGCCGCACTCGTTTCAAATTACCACTCGTCCAGATCGAAAATTCACTCATCAATGCGAGTGGATGAGTGGATTTGTCGAGGCCTGTGTACATTCCTTGCAATATCGGTCATGTCCGTCAAAATTTGTACATCCAAATTTCGCATATCTCATCATATGCTTGTCGGATCTTCGCCAAACTTCATCAGTAGTCTGCTTACATTGATACCTAACCATTCCGGGCCATTCAGGTGACCATGACCTAATTTCCTTGACATATATGTCATTTCCGCCAAAACTAGGACATATATCCAAATTGTGCATATCTCTTGATAAGTTAGTCGGATGTTCGTTAAAGTACATTAGTAGCTACCTCACATGGATAGCCCTGGGACACATTTGAGTAGCCTAGACACATTGGTAGTGGGTAAGAGACTCCCTGGCGATCGTACAATAGTATTTGCTTTTCAAAATCTTGAAAATTAAAAACAAATACTGTAGATCTACAGTGTTTGCACATGTTGCTCCTTAGGGTTGACAGGGCTAAAGTAATATAAACAGAAACTCTCTTCAATATGTCATGTTCTAAGACAGCTCTTTGTGTACCTGTATCCGTGGCCATTCACCGACAATTGGGTAAGCCGAATAAGTTTGCAACTGACGTGAATATCCTAAAATACATTTATGTGTGGGAGATAGCTTGGTACATGTGACAACATTAACAACGAATACAATACACCTGCATAATACTTCCAACATCTTCCTGGTATCATGTTTATAATTTATAAATAATTTGCCCAATTTATATCACGTAGACACTTTTCTGTTCGAAATTCACAAACCTGAAACTTATACATTATGTAAATGTTTTCTCATACCGATATTTACTTTGTAGTTGGTATATAACACTACATTTCTGTAATTTGGAATTAGATTTTCAGCTACAGAAATTGTTAATACCAGGGATAACCCGATTGCCCCTTGCAGGTTGAAATTATGACTGAACAAGTAAAACTACTTTCATATATCCAGCGCACAAGTTGAACTTTTGGTGATTTGACTCTGGTTAGATTGGTATTTTTTCATTGAAATGAATTGCTATAACACGATCCAGTGGGAATCTTTGGTAGTTTTGAAATAAAGGGCTACCTGGAAGAACAGGTGGAAGATTCGGACATGTGACGCAAACCAAAACAATGCCCATTAAAAAATTCCCAAAATTACCCTTTACAACCCACCGTGGAGTTTTCTCGTAACCGGTACCGTACATTCTGTTTACTAATACAAAATGACAAATTTGTCCCCACCCATTCGGTAATTGTGCTGTTATATTTTGGATGGGGTTGGGGTTTCGAGAATTGTTTTAATGCGGTGTTCCCCAACCTGTTATTACCACCTGGCCACCAGATCCGAGGTGTTGTAACTGATCTAAATCATTTAAACATACTGGTTTTATGGAGCAGGAGCTACAACTGGTCTACCATTGCCATAAGCCCTGTTTTACCAGGATTACACCTCGTATTAATTATCAGAATCGTTTGTTAATCACAGAAGTGTGCACTTTTATGATTTGTATATCACATATTAAATGTCGTTTAATTATGGTGTCCGACCATCAGAGCATAAACTAATTTTGTTTTCGTGGCTATTGTAATCGTGCAATAGATTCTTAATAATATATCTACGGCATTTAAATGCCGGTCGCACCACACTTCCATTAATAGCGGAACTAAAATCATAATTTTTTCTTTTTTTTCTTCCTTTTGTTTTCCTTGAAAATACATGTATCATTGAAATATGTCTTGGAAGATGTCATTATCAATTGAGTCCTGTAAGCCTATTTTGTCCAAAAACATTGCCAAAAGATATACGTTTCCTAGCAAAGTTACACTCTGAGGTAGAAATTTTTAAATTTTTAGGGATTAAAGTTGATTTAATTTTTATTATGCTGAATTTGTTTACATTATCACAGCCATTTTGGCTGTGATTAATGTAAGTAAAATTAACAGTATTAATAATTCTCTGCATTACATTTTAAATTCCATTCACACCTGCATGCTTATGGAGGTAAACTATAAATGTAATCTATTCATATTTATTCTAATCGTAATCCATCCCCCCTCCCTTTATTTGCAATCTCGTATATGTTATTTCCACATTACAAATCAAAGTACTGATAGTACTGACTGGCGGGAGACAAGTAGCCACTTGTTGAATTTGCAATTACTCAGAAATTCCTTGGTTAGAAATATATTCGATGTTGATTATTGGATTTGGTACAATCTGCAAAATTTGGAGACTTGATCAGTTACTGGTGGTTTGTAAAAATAACAGCCTGCTCTAAACACAAATTAGGTTGATGAACAGCAAAGGTGTTTATGTCCCGACTAATAAACCGTTTTTTACGACGATGGTAATTATTGGCAGACGCATTTATTGGGGTAGAACCCAAGAAGTTAGAAGTGGTGATATTACGCCTTTCATACGGATATGGTGAGGAGGGGTGCCCTCTGCCCCAAAAAGTTTGTGCGTTCAAAAAAATATTTTTCTGGCGAGCCATAGGTTTTTTCCGTAATGATTGAAGAAAAAAAACGGGGAAATTTTGTTTTTCATATTTTTAGTTATGTTTATTCTCGGCCAAAATCCAATCGGCTACCTTTGCAGCAAGAATAGGGATAACATTTCCGTGTAATCCAAATTGCATACCCAACAGGAAACTCTGGAGGTGTGACATAATATTTATGTGAAAATCTTTTCAATCAAAATTATTGAACTGGGCGATAGGGCCTACCATACGTGTAATGCTGCATGAAACGGCAAAATTGTTTTCATGAAATTTTGTTTTCCCTCTCCCAGAGGGTAATTTTTCGAAAACAATCGACCCGTAAACCACAAATTAAAAATAAAAAAGAAATGGCATTCGACGTCGCATTGTGTGCGACTGCGTTGGTTGCACCTATACGGGGGGGGGGGGGGGTGCGTCTCAACTAACAGTAATTTTTGAGCTCTTCAAAAGTAAAGATAGGGCATGCCAACTATTTTACTGCAATAATGTTCAAGCATTGTGCCAGTTGCTATTAATTAACTTGCTTTGTTCAGTTTCAACGCGCTGACTTTTTAAATGTCAACTGACTGTTGTTAATTGCCCGAAACCGCAAATTGGAGCCTATTGAGACGTCCGCCGGGGATGAACATGCGACTGCGTGGTACACGATACGGGGGGGCGTCTCACTAACAGCAATTTGTTCTCTTCAAAATGTTAAAGTTTGGGTCATGCCAACTAATTTAATTTTATGACATAATGTTTGAGCCATTTGCCGTTGCTATTTAATAAACTTGCTTTCAGTTCACTCGCTGACTTTAAATATGTCACCTGACTGTTGATTAATTGCGAAAACGCAAAATTGAGCCTATTGAGACGTTCCTTCCAACCCGATGAACAGAGAGCCACATTCCGAAAGTAGACCCGTGCAAACGGCCAGAAATCACGATCTCTAATAGCGTGGAGACTGTATGTCTCCCGCCAAAAACCCCCCATTTACAAAATGACTTTTTTGTATGTGAAAATAACATTATTTTTATCCTATTTTCCATGTTTTGATGATCCCCACTATTTGCATAAGCCCCGGGGGCGTTTTATTAGCGAAAAAATAAAATTATGGGTAAACTATCTTTTTTTTGGGGTTGGGGGGGGGGGGGGGGACAAAATCTGTACATGTCCATTCGGGAGTCTCAGACGATTAATTCTCTAGCGCAGGTTAATTCCTTTGTCGTTTTTTTTTTCATTTCAAGGAATTTAGATTCAATACCCTTGCATGCTTCAACTCTTTGCATGCTGGGAAAGACTTTGTGGGCTATAAATAATTCCAAAAATAGCGCCGGACTTAAAACAAATCAATCTGGTTTTGTTCTTTTATTTCTCCCTGTAAAATTATCATGGAATATGTCTTGGAAATTTCATTTAGAATTGAGTCCCTATCCTAATGAAATTCCCTAAGACAATATTTACAGAGGATAAATAAAATAAAACATAAATACACCTAATTCGTTTGTAGGCGGAAATATGTTCTCCCCGCTAAGCATGCAAAGAGTTTAATACATATTTTCAATTGTGAAAAAAATAAAATAAATAAATAGAGGTTAAAGTCTGTTTAATTTTTATGGCACAACTTAGAAAAATTATAGTAACAAATATGGCCGATTTGATAGGTATGCGTAGAAATACCACTAGGATACAAATTTGCCAACCCTTGTAGGGGGGGGGGGGGGGGGGGGGGGGGGGGGGGGGGGGGGGGGTTGGTTGACGAGATTTTTAGCCCTCTTACATCGTAATTTTGCTCATTTTCATTATTATGGCAACCAGTTGGTAACGGTTTGTTTATTAATTTAATAAGACATTTTGCTGACCAAGTATAACGTGATAGACTAACTTATAACAAGACTACCATGCTATTTGACGCCATCTAATGCCTATTAATTTCACCTAAATACATGGTACGAAGAAATTTCTAAAAATAAGTATACCCCCGCAACGTTTGTGGGTGGGGGGTGGGGGGTATAACTGGAGTTCCGGTTGTCCGTCCAATCCGATGTGTCCATTCTGTGCGTCCGTAAACTTAAACATCGAATAAATATTGTTATTTAACTTAACTTCTTATTCCTTCATCTAACAAGAGCTGTAATAGAGAAACGGCATAGCTCGACTACGAGGGGATTGTCGATGTAACCCATAGCTTGACAAACAAGGTCGCTGCGGCTTGCTTAAAAATAACCTTAAATAAGTGGTTGACTAAAAAATAAAAACCATAACCAAGGGAAAATTAAGTAAGTAATTCAAGGTTAAATGTCGGTCAAGGACAGAATATAGGTCAGGGGTGGTTTTAATTTAATTGTACATCCACTAGGAGATGAAGTTTTCCAAGTTATGGTTGCTGTAGGCCCAAGGAGTTATTGCCATACAACAAGCTTGACTAAAAACGTTAACCCAATGGGGTGGAAAAATAATTAAAAGTAAATCCAATGGATAAAACAAGTAGGTCAAGGTCAAAATATAGGTCAGGGATTATTGATGTACATAAATACTAGGAGATGAAGTTTTGTCCAAGTATGGGTTGATGTAAGGAGCACAGGAGTATTTTGCCATATAAAAGCAATGCTTGACTTTAAAATAGTACATTAACCAAGTAATTCAAGGTTAAAATGTAGGTGAAGGTTAAAATATAGGTCCTGGGATTTATTGATGTTAGCATCTCTATGAGAAAAAGGTTAAATCCAAGTATGGGTTTGTTTTTATGCTCAACCTAGTATTCCCATATACAAGTTGACTTAATAACACCTTAACCTAAGGTTGACTAAAAACCAACCTTAACCCAAGGGGGATTAACCTAATTAATTCAAGGTTTTAAATGTAGGTCAAGGTGAAATAAATAGGTCCAGGGGTTGTTGATGTACATCCACTAGGAAGTTGAAGGTTGTCCAAGGTGTTATGGTTGGTGTAGGGCCAGGGAGTATTACCAATCTACAAGGTTGACTAAAAACCTTAACCAAAGAGAATTAACTAAGTAATTGAAGAGGAACATGTAGGTGGAAGGTACAAATATAGATCAGGGGTTATTGATTGTATAAATCGGCTATGAGAAAATATGTTGGTCCAAGTATTGTGTTCTGTATGGCACAATATAGTATTCCATGTACAAGATTGCGTAAAAACCTTAACCTAGGTTGACTAAAAAACCAAACCTTTAAACCAAATGTGACTTTAAGTAAGTAATTGAAGATGGAAATTATAGGTCCAAGGTGAAATACAAATATCAGGGGGTTTGATTGATGTACCACTCACTAGGGGGAAGATGAATGTTGTCCAAGAATAGGTAGGGTTGATATGGGCCAGTTAGTATTCCATTATTACAAGCTTGACTAAAAACCTTAACCAAGGGGTAAATTAAACTAAAGTAAATTCAAGAGGTAAATAAATGTAGGTCAAGGTCCAAACAATAGATAAGGGGTTAATTGATGTAACATTACGCTCTGAGAAAATAAGGTTGTCCCAAGTATTGGTAGTCCTGTTTGCATAATAGTTATTCCAATGTAGAAAGCGTTGACTAAAAACCTTAACCTAAGGTTGACTAAAAACCTTAAAACAAGGGGAATTAAACTATAGTAATTCAAGGTTAAAACTGTAGCTCAAAGTCAAAATATGAGGTCTGGGTTTGTTTGTTGATGTACAATCACTATATATAAAAGTTGTCTAAGTTTATGGATTGGTGTAGGTCCAGGGGAGTATTATCCATCTACAAAGCTTGACTATAAACCTTAACCAAAGAGTCTTAACTAAGTAATTCAAGAGGAAATTGTAGGTCAATTGGTCAAATGGTAAGGTCAAGGTCAAATATAGATCATGGGGATATTGATTGTTTATACTTCCCTCTGAGAAAAGGTTGTCCAAGTATGGTGTCTGTATGCCAACAATTAGTATTCCATGTACCTAAGCTTGCTAAAACAAAAATCCTTAACCAAGGTTGACTCAAAAACCTTAAACCAACCAAGGGGAAAAAATGAATAAGTAAAGTTACAAGAGGAAATGATAGGTTCTAAGGTCCCAAAATATAGATCGGGGGTTATTGATGTACATAACTATGGAGATGAAGTTGTCCAAGTATGGTTGGAGTAAGGGCCAGTAAGTTAAATTCCATAAATACAAGGTTGACTAAAAAAACCTTTAACCAACTGCTTGACGGTGACGCCGACGCCGACGCCGACGCCGGGGTCGTACAACATTAAGCTCTACATTTATTCTTCTGAATAAGTCCAAGCTAAAAACCTTAAGCCAATAGGGGGATTAACTAAATTAAATTCAAGGTTAAATGTAGGTGAAGGTGAAAATATAGGTCAGGGGGTTCAAGTATGTCCAATGTATGGTTGGTGTAGGGCAGGAGTAATTCCATTATAACAAGGTTTGACTAAAAACGGTAAACCAAAGAGAATTAACTAAGTAATTGAAGAGTAAAATGGTTAGGGTGAAGGTCAAATAATAGATCACGGGGTTATTGATGTAACATCCCTATGAGAAAAGGTTGTCAAAGTAATGGGTGTCCTGTATGCACAATAGTATTCCATGTAACAAGCTTGGTAAAGTAAAAACCCTTAATTACGAAATGTTAGACTAAAAACCTTAACCAAGGTGTCTTAAGTAATTGAATGTAGGAAAGGAAATATAGTTTCAAAATGAAAATATTAAATCAGGGGTTTTGGTTTGATGTATCATCACAAGGAAGATGTAAGTTGTACCAATAGTATGGTGGGTGTAGGTTCTTAGTTAGTTAATTCCATATAACAAGTTTGACTAAATAACCTTAACCAACGGGGAATTTGAACTAAAGTAATTTCAATCAAGAGGAAAATGTAAGGTCAAGGTCCAAATATAGATCAGGGGTTAATTGTGTATGTACATCGGATCATGGGAAAAGGGTTGTCCAAGTAATGGTGTCTGTGAATGCACAATAGTTATCCATTGTAGAAACAGGTTGACTAAAAAACCTTAACCAAGGGTTGACTAAAAACCTTAAACCAAGGTTGACTTAATAAGTAAAGTAATTGAAGAATAGGAAATATAGGTCAAGGTGAAATAATTTATATTCTGGGGTTGTTGATGTAACATTCACTAGGAGATGAAGTTGTCCAATGTATGGTGGTGTAGGGGCTAGTAGTATTCCAATATACAAGCTTGACTAAAAATCCTTAACCAAGGGGTGGAATTAACTAGTCATTCAAAAGAAAGGAAATTGTAGGTGAAGGTCAAAATATAGATCAGGGGTTTATTGATGTACATCTCTATGAGAAAAGGTTTGTCCAAGTATTGGTGTCTTGTATGCCACAATCGTATTCCATGTAGAAAGGTTGGGACTAAAAACCTTAAAAAACCCAGGTTGACTAAAAACCTTAACAAGGGAAATTAATTAACTAAGTAAATTCAAGGTTTAAAATGTAGGTCAAAGTCAAACATATAGGTTCAGGGGTTGTTGGATTGTACATCACTAGGATATAAAGTTAGTCCAAAGTATCGGATTGGTGTAACGTCCAGGTAGTATTTCCATTCTAAACAAGCATTGACTAAAAACCTTAACCAAAGAGAATTTAACTAAGTAAATTCAAGAGGAAAATGTATGGGTCCAAGGTCAAATATAGATTCAAGGGTTATTTGAAATGTGCTTCCCAATAGGAGATGAAGTTCGTCCAAAGTATGGTGGGTGTAGGGCCAGGAGTATTCCAATATACAAGCCTTGACTAAAAACCTTAACTAATGGAGAATTAGTAAAGTAATTGAAGAGGAAATTGTAAGGTCAAGGTCAAAATATCGATCAGGGATTTTTTATTGATGTACATCCCTATGAGAAAAGGTTGTGCCAATGTATGGTGTGTCTGTCATGCACAATAGTATTCCATGTACAAGCATTGACTTCAAACCGTGTAAACCAACGGTTGACTAAAAACCAACCTTAAACCAGGGGAATTTAACTTAGGTAATTCAAGGTTAAATGTAGGTCAAGGTCAAATATAGGTCAGGGGTTGTTGATTTGTATTCATCACTAGCAGATTAAATGTTGTCCATGTATGGGGTTTGGTGTAGGGCCACGGAGTTATTCCATCTTGTAAGGTTGAACTAAAAACCCTTAACCAAGGGGTAATTAACTAAGTAAATTCAAAGAGCAATTGTTTAGGTCATGGTCTAAATATAGATCAGGGGTTTATTGAGTGACATCCACTATGAGAAAAGGTTGTCCCAAGTATGGTTGTCTGTAATGCACAATAGGTATTCCATGGTAGAAATCAGCTTGACTAAAAAACTTAAAACCAAGGTTGACTAAAAACTTTAACCAAGGGGAATTAACTAGTAATTCAAGGTTAAAATTGTAAGGTCAAGGGTCAAATTATAGGTCAGGGTTTTTGCTGATGTACATCACTAGGAGATAAAGTTGTCCCAAGTATGGTTTGATGTAGGGCCATGAGTATTCCATCTACCAAGGTTGACTAAAAAACCATTAACCAAAGGATAAATTAACTAAGGTAATCTCTGAGGGAAATGTAGGTACAAGGTCAAATTTAATAGATCAGGGGTTAGAACTGATGTACCATCCCTTATGGATGATGAAGTTGTCCAAGAGTATGGTGGGTGTAAGGGTGCCCCAGGAGGATTATTTCCATATACAAGCTTGACTAAAAACCTTAACAACAAGGAGTAAATTAACTAAGTAATTGAAAGAGGAAAATGTAGGCCAAGGTTCAAATATAGATCATGGGGATTAATTGCTGTACATCCCTATGAGAAAACCGGGTTGGTTTTCCAGGTAAATGGTGTCTGTATTGCACAATTAGTATTCCCATTGTCAAAAGCTTAACTAAAAATAAACGTTCAACCTAAGGTTGACTAAAAACCTTAACCAAGGTGAAATTAATAAGGTTAATTTCAAGGTTAAATGCGTATGGTCAAGGTTCAAATATAGGTCAGGGTTTGTTGGTGTACATCACTAGGGATATACAGTTGTCCCTTGGTGTGGTTGGTGTTAGGGCCATGCGGTATTCCATCTACAAGGTTGACTAAAAACCTTAACCAAAGAGAATTGTAACTAAGTAAAAGTCAAGAGGAAATAGTATGGTCAATGTCAAAAAAAAATAATTAGATCATGGGGTTGCTGGGTGTACATCCCTAGGAGATGAAGGGTTGTCCAAGTAGGGTGGCGTGGGTTAGGGCCATGGGGGTATTCCATATACAAGCTTGACTAAAAAATAAACCTTAACCAAGGGGAATTAACTTAAGTGAATTGAATAGGAAATGTAGGTAAACAGGTCAAATATAGATAGGGGTTTATTGATGTACATCCCTAATAGAAAAGGTTTGTCCAAGTTTTCTGGTTGTCTGTCTGCAACAATAATATTACCATGGACAAGCATTGACTAAAAACCTTAACCAAGGTTGACTAAAAACCTTAACCAAGGGGAATTAACAAAGTAATTTCAAGCGGAAACTGTAGGTGAAGGTCAAATTTAATTGTTCAGGGGTTTTTTGATGTACAATCACTAGGAGATGAAGTTGTCCCAAGTATTGGTGGTGAACCAAGGCGTGACGGTGACGCCGACGCCGACGCCGAACCCGGGGCCGGGGTGACAACATGAAGCTGTACTTATTCATTCGAGTAGTCGAGCTAAAAATGCTTAAATATTTTCACAACATGACATTCCTGTAAGGCCTCTACTACCATGATGTGCCAAATCCCACGACCGGTACCCACGCTGATCCCAATCAACGTCACGGTCCTAAATACTTAGTCTCTTTACAAAAACTTAACCGTCACCGAGAAATATGTTTATAACTTCTATTTCTTTCGATCGAAAATTCTTAATAATTTCATGGATGCATTCCTCTTAAGGCTTACTATAACATGCTGTGACCAAATTCCCGCTGATTTTTGAGGTCAAGGTCAAAAATACTTAGTCATCTTTAACAAAAAACTTAACATCAGATAAACATCGGTTATAAACTTCTATTTCCTTTGCTCGGATTCTGCTTCACATTTTCACACATCATTGCTCCAATGGACCTCTAACCACCTGGTTTAACTGGTGCCTCCTCCCCGCTAAGCACAGAGTCAATGGTCACTTAGCCCACACCACATTTAAACAATTTTACATATTTTTTGTACCTGGGCCCACGTGGGGTGTATTCCGTAAGCCTCTCTTACCTGACCCAATTCTAGTTTTTCACTGTTTTTCATACTTCTCCAGACTCTTTTATTCTAATTGAAATTATTCCCAAGAAATATTCTCAGGGAGAAGATAAGAAATATACTCTTAACCCTTAATAGACCGCGATCTTATTTTTTTTTGTTTTCGTCTGCTAGTTTATTTTTCCATTTTCCATTTGTGCCCCCCCCCAAATCCCAAACCCCCCCCCCCCCTCAATCAATACCATGCTTTGACAGCAACTGTATAATAATTTTATACAACATTGCTTTGACAGCCCACTTCAGAATCATTTTCCATTGGAAATTATTGCTGAAGTGCTGTCAAAACCATGTTTTTATTGAGGAAATAAGGTCAAGATATGAAAGTCAAGCAGCAACGACAATTGTTGTTTTAGTAGCGGTCTAAGGGTTAATAATGGAAATTCCAAGACATGTTCATGATTTAACACAGAGAAATGAAAGAAGATTAAATTTTTAGTAGCCTTTATTGTTTGTTAATTTTTGTCTAAAATGGATGTCTAATTTTAATACCAGTTTATCTGTTAGCGGTCTAAGGGGTTAAACTTGTTGGTTGTTGTGGTTTCACCGCTAGCAATGCAAAGAGTATAATCGTATGGTCGGCCATTGTTTTGGTTGATTCACGGTATGCTGAATTGGGGCCGCCCGGTTCATTGCTTGTGTTTACAATTAGTTAATCAATTTTACACTATTATTGATCATAGTTAGAGCAATTTTATCTGGATTTGGACAACATTCCTTCAAATGTTGTCAAATGTTTACAAGTTTTTAATCCCTTAAAGATGCTGGAACCGAAAATAGTTTTGTCTGCTGTCTTTTGTCATAGTTTGTCTATTTCTCTCAGTCAAAAAACATGATTTAATCAGCATTTTAGAATCATTTACCATTCCATGCAACATAGCTCGGCAAATGCGGACGAGGTTGCTCTTTTATCATACAGGTTTACTTAACTGAAACTCCATACTTTTCTATTCATATTAAACAAAGAGTACCCGTTACCGTACAATGTAAATTCAAAAATCTAGAAAAAACCTGTGAAATGTAAGAAAAATAGACGGGTAACATTGGATTCATTTTAGAGCAACCCATAAACGACATATGTCATCGTTCTTTGGTGCGTCTTCAAAATCCAAAATCCAAGTTGTTTGGAAGATTTTAAATGAGAATATACTGTAAAAAATGACGTCACAGATTTAGTCCACGTCAACAAATGTCGTTCGGAAAAAACGTTATAGGTAAAACCATTTTGATCCCATACCGTGAAATTCATTATCCGAAATACAGAATAAAATTTTGTTATACTTCTTTGCTGCTAGCGGTGAAAATAATACATCCAGCAAGTTAAGAGTATGTTTCTTATTTCACTCTCTAAATATGTCTTGGAATTTCATTAGAATTGAGTTCTAATGAAATTCCAAGACATATTCATGATATTTATATGGAGAAATAAATGAAGATATAACGAATTGTCATTTTCTATTTTTGAACTATTTACAGCCTGCAAATTTCCCAGCATGCAAAGTGTTCTAATTGGGTTTGGAGTCTTGAACACACAAGATCAAGTCACTGTTAGTCATTCCTGAGTAGAACCAGATGGTACCGCGGGAAATACAATTTTCGTCTGCTGCTGTGTCATATTGTGTCTATTCTCTGAGTAAAAACATGGTTTGTCAGCATTTTAGAATCATTTCCATTTTAGAATCATTTCCATTGGAAATGATTCTAAAGTGCTGTCAAACCATGTTTTTAATGAGAAAAATGGAAAATAAAAAATAAGCAGACGACAAATTTACCAGACGGTAAAGCGGGAAATACAATTGCGTATTTCAAATACTCTGTGCTGGGATCGGGAATTGAACTCGCGTTGTTGGATTGACGGTGGTAACCCCTTGACCATGGTCGATTGGTCTGCAAGGACATGACCACCCAAAAATTAACCCATTACTGTCTTTGGATATGCAATTTTACTGATGAAAAATGACGAATATTTTCTTCATTTCTTTGTTAGAAGTATATGTTGTTATCACTCATTTGAACCGTCTTGATGAGACGGTTCAAATGAGTGGTCACAACGTATACTTTTGTGCAGATTTTTAAAAAAAAAATTAAATTTATAGTCAGAAAAATAAAATAAGTATCTGCCCGACATGAAAAGGGTTAAATTGCTCATTAGCGGAAATCTGACCAGATTCTATGCTGGTCAGATTGTGTTGAAACTTGGCAGATGTTCCAAAATACGAAGATCCCTATAATTAAGACTTGACTTAATTAGACCAATTACTGGCACATTATACCCAGATATGATGCATGATGCTGTGACCTCTTGATCAGAGGTCAATTCTAAATGCATTTGCATCATAGATTCATCAAACAGATGAATCAATTCTTATATATATACAACCCTTAGACCGCTATCTTATTTTTTTGTCGTCCGCTGTTTATTTTCTATTTTTCATTGTTATCATCAAAAACATGCTTTGACAGCACTTTAGAATATTTTATAACATGCTTTGACAGCACTTCAGAATCATTTCCATTGGAAATGATTCTGAAGTGCTGTCAAACCATGTTTTTATTGAGAAATAAGGCAACATATAAAAGCAACAGCAGACGACAATTGTTGTGTGTAGCGGTCTAAAGGTTAAACCATTACATTCTGAATGCACCTTTACTGGTATGAGTTATTTTAAATATTTCATTTTTCTTTTTTATTTTCATGAGTTATTTTAAATATTTCATTTTTCTTTTTTATTTCTCAATGAAAGTATATGTTGTGACCACTCATTTGAACCGTCTCGACGAGACGGTTCAAATGGTGGTCACGACATATACATGTACTTCTAAGCACATATGAAGAAAACATTTTTCACAAAATGACATATCCTCAACATGAAATGAGTTAAATTTTCTTATCTTAACGTCAGAAAGATGGGAGAGTATTTACATATTACCGACAAATCCACAGTTGAGGATTTAAATAGTGGTGAAGTTTACATTTATTTATTTTTAAGATCATCGGACAACACTATTCCGTTTCCGTCTTTCTAAACGTTGAATCCATACGTTGAACGTTGATATTTTCAACCTGGGAAAGAAGACATAAAATGTCATAAAAACTGCAACAACTTTTAATGGGAGTGTTGGTTAGACATTTAAAAGTATTTCAGGACACGATTAATCCCCATTTCCTACACGGTGAATCACGCTATTAATTGTGTTGTGCTTTACGCATGAATTAATTCTAATACCACACTACTACTACTGTCTGTTTCACGAAAGTTTGCCAAAATTTTACGGCTATATAAATAATGCAAAAACATATTTTTTGATAATATTAAATTATAGCACAATTTAAGAATGAGTCTTCTTTTTATTTCGTGAAATTTGGTCCAATATTGATTTTATTGCGAAAAAACAATTTCCACATGTTAAATCCCCATAGAAATTTGCACAGAGTGAAGATGTCTATGGGGATTTAACATGGGGGAAATATTTTAGAATTTCAGAAATACTGGACCGATTTTTAAAATTTAACTTGTTTTCTTAGTTACATCATTTCCAAGCTATATAGCTAGGTTTCAGAATCAATGTTTCGTAATAAAATCAATATTTGACAAAATTTCACGAAATAAAAAGAAGGCTCATTCTTAAATTTTGCTAAAATTTAATATTATCGAAAATAATATTGTTTTTGCATTGTTATATGGCCGTAAAATTTGGGCAGGTTTCATGAAACAGACAGTAAATATTCAGACACCATTTGTTTTGGGAAACCCCAATAGATAAAATATTTCCCAAAACAAATTGTATCCAAACAGAGTTCCAGATAAGCTGCGTATTTGCTTAAATACCCAATTAAAATTGCCAAAAAACCCAATTGGAATCAGAAGTAGCAAGTATCAAAAAGCAATACAAATTTTGAGGCACCTTTATCATGCTGCAGAAAACAATAAACAGAACACAAATATAGCATATTTTTATTATTAATTTTACTCTGGATATCATAAATGGTTGTGTCATCAGCATATAAATCGGTGAGTGGTTGCGCCGAAAACCACTGGAGACGATTCTCATGTGCTGTCAAAACCAGATTTTTGTCGAGAAATATTGAAAATAAAACATTTCCAGCAGACGACAACATAGCGTAGTTAAAATGTGTGCAGAATGATACAAGTGTAAATAGTTAACCCTTAGAATGCTGGGAACGAAAACTGTTGTCTGCTGTTGTCTTATATTTTGCATTTTTTATCAATAAAAACGTGATTTGACAGAACTTTTGAATCATTTGCATTGGAAATGGTTCAAACGTTCTGTCAAAGCATGTTTTTTTATGAGAAAATCGGAAAATAAAAAATAATTAGCAGATGTCAAAATTTAATTCAGTAGGTACGGGGCGCCATGCAGGACAGGTTAATTATGTGTACAAAATTGAGTTTTGTAACACTAAAAATCACAAAATTCAATTCTGTGTCACAAAATTCAATTCTGTCAATTCTGTGTCACAAAATTCAATTCTGTGTCACAAAATTCAATTCTGCATACATTTCGTATACAAAATTCATTTTTGTTATAAAGGATTCAATTTTGTAAGACAGAATTGAGTTTTGTGAAGAAAATTCAGTTTTGTGGGACAGAATTCATTTTTGTCCACAATAATTAGTTTGCGTAGGATAGTCTATGTCAGCTCTACGTTGATTGGTTGAGATCGGTCTTAGTCCATGTTTACTAGATGGTGGAGTACACTTGCAGGTTTAAATATTTCAATGCGAAAATATAACCCAATATATCAATATTATACTTCTTTATGGACAGTTATTTTGATTATATTATGATTACAAATGAGTGGTCACACCATATAAGCATATATACTTTGAAGGAGAAATAAGAAAAATATTCAGAATTTTCCCTCCTATTTGTAAAACAGGGTCAAACATAAAGTAGCCGGACATAGCTAGACCTGAGAGCATGCCCATATATAGAGAAATACCAGGCTAGTGTATTTGGATATCAAGTTTATCAGGCAAGGCTAGGAAACACTTAGGAATTCCGAGGCTTGCCGAGGAATTCCTACCGTTTCCGAGCCGAGCCTGATAAACTTGATATTAAAATACACTAGCCTGGTATTCTATTTATCAGGTAACGTTTTATGCTCGAAAATTACATTAGATGACGTCGTATTCTAACAGTAGATCTAACCTTGTGAAACAAATGGTATTGGATCTGTGTCTACTAGTTGCGAAGTTACGTGTTCGCAAATATGTGTCTACATGCATTATTTACAGTATACACCATCTTAATATCCATGGTATCTACACAAATACTACAAATGGTTTCCTCAAATGGTTTCCTCAAATGGCCCAATACACACATTCTGTTTATAAACACAGACAGCAGTCAGAACACAGGCCACAGCGCGTGTATTATTGATTTAACTGGGGCAGATGTACCTTGCGATACACTATAAATGACGTCAGTACTCGAGGGAGATCTACATGTACATCAATTATGTGTACAATTATAACGCAAATGAGTTTAAATACGAATGAGTTTGTCAACGTTTGACTGTTTGGAGATAGTTGAAGCAAAATGGCAGAATGAGAAATGAATCATCGGCAGAATGAGAAATGAATCATCGACATTGAATGTGTAGAACGGCGACCGTGACCCATTTCTCCAGTGCAGTTTCTGACCAATGGTAGTCCTTCTTACATGCGTGTGCATAATTGACAGAATTGAATTTTGTGGAACAGAATTGAATTTTGTGACACAGAATTGAATTCTGTGGCACAGAATTGAATTTTGTGACACAGAATTGAATTTTGTGGCAGAAAAGTGAATTTTGTGACACTGAATTGAATTTTGTGACACAGAATTGAATTCTGTGGCACAAAAGTGAATTTTGTGACACAGAATTGAATTTTGTGGCACAAAAATGAACTTTGTGGCACAAAAATGAATTTTGTTGACAAAATTGAGCCATGTCCCACTTGGCGCCCCGTAGTAGGAAGTACAACAGAAAGAAAGAGAAAAGTTACTGTTTAAGTAGTCAAACCTGTGAATAAAGGCCAGCCATGGGAAGTGAAAAATGTAGCCTTTGTTCACAGGTGCCATTGGGACAACACAATTGTGGCCTTTACAGCTAGGTGATTGCTATTCAGAGGTGGTCTTTATACCCCCCGCAACGAGTTGTGGGGGTATACTGGAGTCAGGTTGTTCATCCGTGCGTCCGTCCGTGCGTCCGTAAACTTAACATCAGATAAATATTGTTATAACTTCTATTTCCTTCATCTAGAATGCTTGATATTTCACACATGCATTCCTGTAAGGCTCTACTACCATGCTGTGCCAAATGCACGACCGTCCAACCCCCGCAGATCCCAAGGTCAATGTCAAATACTTAGTCCGTAAACTTAACATCAGAGAAATATTGTTATAACTTCTATTTCCTTCATCTAAAATGCTTAATATTTCACACATGCATTCCTGTAAGGCTCTACTACCATGCTGTGCCAAATCCACGACCGTCCAACCCCCGCTGATCCCAAGGTCAAGGTCACATACTTAGTCTCTTTACAAAACTTAACATCAGAGAAATATGTTATAACTTCTATTTCTTTCATTGAAAATTCTTAATATTTCATATGCTGTGACAAATCCCCGCTGATCTGGAGGTCAACGTCACATACTTACCGTATAACCTCGAATTAACGCCCCCTCCTAATAAACGCCCCCCTTTTGTAAAATGTAACGCCCCCGGGGGCGTTAATTCGAGGTTATACGGTAGTCTCTTTACAAAACTTAACATCAGAGAAATCGGTTATAACTTATATTTCCTTGCTCGGATCTGCTTCACATTTCACACACTCATTGCGCCAATGGACCTCTACCACCCTGTGACAAATTCACGTTCATGCCACTCCCGCTAATCCCAGAGTCAAGGTCACAAGCCCACACACTGTGAATTTTATTTACATATTTTAGGTGTACCTGGGCCCACGCGGGGGGGGGGGGGGGGGGGGGGGTATTCCGTAAGCCTCGCTTACTGACCAATCTAGTTAGCACAGGTTTGACTGTATATAGGAGGTGGGCCACTGTTAGAGACGGCTACCATTAGAATAATTATGGTAGACCATCTACTGATGCTGAAAGTAAAACCCTGTAAACATGTCATATACATGACAAATATATTACCTGTGAACTATTTACTTCGCTGAAGCGATCATTCATTTCAATTATATAACTTGCATAAAAGCAATGCCTTCATGTGCAGAGTTGACACCTCAATTTGTCTTCACATAATAATATCAAAGGACTGAACGTCCTGAAATGCTTCGCAGTATGTGTTTGTGGATGACACATAATAATTAATGTAGAGTGGAAAGCGTTTCACAAAAAATAAGTGCGGGAATTTCACAGCAGCAGCAACAACAACAGCGATTTAAAAATGGAGATATGAAAATTATGGCTGTTAATCGTCGCACCCTTAGACTATGGAAACATTTTCAATAACATTTTAATAATTGACCACAAAACATTTATCACACTGAAAACTCGATCACTAAACTAAACTATTTGTTTATGGTATAAGACCCGTGTTATTAAAAAGTTCAACCCGCAAAATATGTGATGCGAACGACATTAGCTAATTTGCATAAAAGCTGAAGAGAGCCCAAATGTTGATGTTGGTTGTATAATTCTTCGCTAGCACTCAAATAATAAGTTGTTATGTGGTCTTTCCCAGCAATGTTTCTTTGAAATTTGTCCGCAATTCCAATATCTACTTTTTCGCCTCTCAAAGTCCGTATTTGCTATGACAGTCTGTCTTTCAACGTCATTTACAGAAAATATCTGTAAACATTTTCATGAAAAATCACACATCTTTTTAGGTGTGAAATTGTATGGCGTGTCTCATTTGTCCAGATAGGTATTTTCTCACCCATCAAAGTCCATTTTGACCATCACTAACAACATTATATATGGCTGTAACTGGAGAAATGGAGCTTTGGAGATTTGCGACCAATGTAGATTCAGATCAGCCTGTGCATCCGCACAGGCTGATCTGAATCTGCACTGTTCGCCAGTCCACCAATGAATCGCCCATCATGCTTCTAACAAGCAGTATATATCGTTACAAGGCTACACGAGTGTGCTATTTGATCAGGAGCTACACTGGTCACAAATCTCCAGTCATTGCCACATATCGGGACCTTAAGACGCTATTCGTGGTCACATTTGGCCACAGTAGGTATTTTCTCGCCTATATAAGTCCACTTGACCATCGCTAAGTACTGAGGAGCGCCGTGGCGTAATGGTTAGTGTGTCGGACTACTGATCCAAGGGTCGTACCTAACCTCACTCTACAACAACAACGACCGCGCCTTACGAGTCCTTTATTTTCCAACATAAGATCAGTATACTAAACATAAATAGAACCGCAAACAAAAGTACCCAACAATAGGGCCACATGCGGGCCTCACCACTTAAGTCAGACAATTGTACATGTACGTTGGATGTGGCGGCCGTGCACCGGATTGCTGCACGAAATTAGGTCACCAAATTGGTGGCCGTCAGCAGTAATCCAAATCGCACATTTGTCTCTGGGGCCCTAAGCCCGCGAACTGGTTCTACCCAGATAACACAGATTCAAAATTCAAAATTCCCATTCGGCCCAAGTTTTTATTCCGCCTTTTGCGGACGGCGTGCAAGTCCATAGAGACAGTGCGGCCGTTAAACGTAAGCAAGCAAGCAAGCTAAGTACTGAGGAGCACCTTGGCGTAATGGTTAGTGTGTCGGACTACTGATCCAAGGGTCGTGGGTTCAAGCCTGACTAGCGGCGTGCGTTGTGTCCTTGAGCAAGACACTTTATCCAGACTGCTCCAGTTCACCCAGCTGTAAATGGGTACCGATAATTCATAGTTGCTCTGTAAATACGAATTACCGGCTTCTCTCAAAAATCTCTACCTCCGTTCTTTCTCCCATTCTTGGGAGACGGCATGCAAGGTCCTAGAGTCAGTGCCGCCGTTACATATAAGCTAAAGTAAAGAAAGCTAAGTACTGCATCATGTCACCGACACTTTATCGAGACATTAAGTCACTTTTCATGGTCAGATATTAACGATTGAGCAACATTATGGTCGTCACTAATTATGATAGATGTCACAGTGGTGTCACAGTGGTGACAGATTAACACGATAGTTATCCATCTTGCTTGATAACATTCGCTTGTATTTCGGTGTATTGTCATGTACTGTCTGTTTGTTTTTTTTCTTCCGACAAACTTTTGGTTATTAAACACATTAAGTCTAAAACATATATACATTTTAAGTACTTTTTCACCAACAACAAAAAAGTTACCCTCCCCAAATGTTTTTTGTTTCATGAAATTCCATCAAATATTGCTTTTAAAGCGAAAATACGAGTTTCCTATGTGAATTTAACAAAAGAATTGGTCATTTTCAACGTAAAAAGTGTGGGGTGGGCATCTTATTAGAGCATGGGCATCTATTAGAATCTTTATGGTATATCTGTATAGTGGGCACTCGTAATTATTAGAACTGGTGGAATAGTGACACAATTATACACTTATTTAATTCCTATTAAGAACATGTTGTGCCTACTGAGTGTGCATGTACCTTTAAAGACTACAGTATCACAATGACTGTTCTACAAGTTATTTTGTAGAAAACTTGAGAAAACACAATCTGCGGTATTTGTCGTCTTCTAAAGTACTGTCAAATCATGTTTTTTATTGAGAAAGAAGATAAAATATAAACCAAAAGCAGACGACGCGTTTCGTTTCCCGCATTCTACGCATGTACCTTGTATGAATGAATTCATGGATTGACATACATGCTTTCTATTCTGTAGCAATAGCCAGTTATTTAACTTTGCAGATCTATTTATAGAAATCCAGTCCTATGCTGTATTTCAGCATTTATTTCTTGCTGGAAAACACAAAAAAAATGAGTTTTGCGAACAGAGTTTGACCCAGAACAAACTGCACATCTGTGCAGTCTGATCTGAGTCTAAACTGTTTGCAATAAAAGTAATAAGTGTGAAAATATGAATCTGGGGCCCGTTTCACTAAACTTCTTACGACTAAAATGTTCGTAAGTCCAAATTTAAGATCGTCTTCAAATTTCAATTTATGGATTTACATTTATTGAGCATAGGCTGCATATGCAGCCTATGTTCAATAAATGTAAATCCAATAATTGTTTCCAAGAAAACAGTGTTAATGTGAAATTTACAGACTACCATAATTTTGCACTTACAAACATCTTAGTTTTATGAAGTTTAGTGAAACGGGCCCCAGGTGAGTAAGCTTGCTCAGTGAACCCCTCTTGCTCCAAATTATCAATCATTTCCACTGCGTTGCATCGTTGCACACATTAAAATTTCACATACTCCAGACATGAAATCCCATGGTTACTGCTTACCTGATTCTGCAAATGAGAGAAAACCATCTTTTGTTACCGGTATCTGTTATTTGCAGATTCAAGTACCGTATTTATTCTAATAGTAGCACCCTCTCTAATAGTAGCCCCCCTCCCGTATTTGCATTCTAAATATGTTATTTTCACATACAAAAGCCATTTAAAACATCGTTTTAAATGGCCTATGTATGTGAAAATAACATATTTTGATCCTATTTTCCACGTTTTGACCCTCACAAATTGCATAGCCCCGGGGTGTTTATTACAATAAATACAGAAAGCGTTAACTGCGCAGGTCTATAACCTTGTCGTTAACAAAAGCTGGTTTTCACTCATTCACAGATAACAAAAGCTGGTTTTCACTCATTCACAGATAACAAAAGCTGGTTTTCACTCATTCACAGATAACAAAAGACGGTTTTCACTCATTCACAGATAACAAAAGCTGGTTTTCACAGATAACAAAAGCTGGTTTTCCATCTTTCTCATCAAAAACTTGGTTTGGAAATGATTCTAAAATGCTGCCAAACCACGTGTTTACTGAGCGAAAAGACAAAATATGAATTATCAGCTACTAATAGCTGACACCGACATGAGAATGTAGATCCTAGCAAAGCTATGGAGTCTGATTATGGTCTGCATTGTTCCCATTGCTGTGTGTAAGATCGTGCATGAAATACTAACTTGCTTGCTGACTTGTACGGATGATAGATCTGGAACAAAGATGGTGACAAGTTGTATCTTGCATTGTAGAGATCCGTGGACATTTTTGAGGATTTCAGAAAATTCAACTTGCGACATTGCAAAAGAATAACATGCGCGGCTTTGTCCAAAAACAAAAAAATTGGCAAAAAAAGCTTAAGTGAAAATGCATTTACTCCAACTTTTTATTAATTTTTTACACCATTTACAGACCGTATGTGACATAATTGTTGATGACGTATTAATTAACCCTTAGAATGCGGGAACCGAAAATAGTCGTCTGCTGATAATTCATATTTTGTCTTTTCGCTCAGTAAAAACGTGGTTTGGTAGCATTTCAGAATCATTTCCAAACCAAGTTTTTGATGAGAAAGAATCAGCAGACGACACAAATTAATTCAGCATTGTAAGGGTTAAAAACAGCTTGATAGTGTTGATTTTTGTGTTGATGGCTTACAAAAGAGTTTTATTATAGGGTTGATTTTCGTATGATCCTAATACATATGATAATGGTGGTGATTTTTGTCGCCCAGTGATGACTGTATTGTGTACCTACGCCCCGGTGTTACAAGGTATTTGAGCCTCTTTGGCCACCATTAACATATTTGAATAGAAACTGGCGGTGGTGTAGATATCAAACTACCTATATACACACTTCTTATTCACATATTAATTTTATTTTCTGCAGATTTTAATCAGCCTATGACAACAGGCCTTTCAATAGTGTCTAGAATTCAAGGTGTACGTACCCGGTAGATAAAATACAAGTTTAGTATGTTTTATATACAAATTCCAAAAATCGAATTTCTGGAAAAATGGGGTTTATGGGTTAGACGACCAGTGTAGATCCAGATCAGCCTGTGCATTGCACAGTCTGATCAGGATCTGCACTGTTCGTCATTCCATCAATGAAACACTTGTCGTGCTTCTATTCTAACATTAGCAGTCTGAATCATTATCAAAATACAGGTATGTGCTATCTGATCGGGAACTACACTGGTCACAAATACCATAAACCCCATTTCTCCAGTCACAGCCACAGATGACCTTAGCTGTCGTTGGGACATTAACCCTTACTACGCTGAATTAAATTTTGTCGTCTGCTGGAAATGTTTTATTTTCAATATTTCTCGATAAAAACCTTGTTTTGGCAGCGCATGAGAATCGTCTCCGCTGGAGACGATTCTCATGTGCTGTCAAAACAGGCTTTTTGTTAAGAATTAAGGGGAAAATGAAAAACAGCAGACGACAATTTTAGTCTCCTGCATAGTGATGGTTAACCCCATACATTTCCTATACAGCGGACAATGATAAAGATGTGTTATAGCAGATACACCAGGGTTCGGAGATTGGAGTGATTACTATATACCCCCCGGGGCTGGCTACCTACCACCATGGACATTTCTTCGCTAATGGTGTCATCGTGCTGTCCCGTCTAACCGGTAAATGTTGACACTTCGGTACACTTCAGTCACATCAATGAATTATCGTTCAATTTACTTCAGAATTTGGCTCAGTGAAAACAAATGAAAATTTTATTTATAAATATTTACAGCAATACTAACGAAATAATGTAAACAAGGTGTGTGCAGTCACTAACCCAACGTGCGTTATGCTATCATTTGATTACAAATTCAAACCCCAGTTTGATCAATGATTGTGCATTTGGCCAGAAACTGCCGTTTGAGGTCGTAATCCAATGAAAAGTCTAAACCCTAGTTTGGACCCAAACCACAGTTTAAGAAAAAAAAATGCAAATCGAGATCCCAAACGGTAGTTTTCTTAAACCCTGGTTTGAGCAATTATTGTGCACTTGGCGGCAGAAACCACCGTTTAGACTCTCAAACTAGGGTTTATGATAGCCTAAACCACAGTTTGAGCTCAAACCCCAGTTTAGGCTCGCAAAATGCATAATAATTCACTAAACCCCAGTTTGAGAGTCTAAACCAGGGTTTAGGCTCTCAAACCCCAGTTTGAGCAATTATTGTGCATTTGGTCAGAAACTGCTGTTTGAGGTCGTAATCCAATAAAAAGCCTAAACCCTAGTTTGGACCCAAACCACAGTTTAAGAAAAAAACTGCCAATCGTGATCCCAAACGGTAGTTTTCTTAACCTAACCCTGGTTTGAGCAATTATTGTGCACTTGGTGGCAGAAACTACCGTTTCGACTCTCAAACTAGGGTTTCTGATAGCTTAAACCACGGTTTGAGCTCAAACCCCAGTTTAGACTGCCCAAACCCTAGTTTAGGCTCGCCAAATGCACAATAATTCACTAAACGCCAGTTTGAGAGTCTAAACAATGGTTTATGCTCCCAAGCCCCAGTTTGAGCAATTATTGTGCATTTGGCCACAAACTGCCGTTTGAGGTCGTAATCGTAGTTAATTTACCGTTTGAGTGACTATTAATTTACGAAATCGGCCTAAACGATGGATTCTACTACCCGTCACAACCCGAGTTACGATTGGTTAAGTGATCACAAAGCCTAGTTATCATTGGCTGATCGCTTAAAATATGTTTTGGGCATCCGTCACAACCCGAATTACGATTGGTTAATCGATCTCAAAGCCTAGTTACCATTGGCTGATTGATTTAGCCTACGGTTATCGGAGGCATGGAATTTCTTTTCTATATTGATTTAAAAGACTGACCCAAAACCGATTGCGTATAGTACACGTGATATGTGTCAGCGGCGTAGGAGGGTATTGAAAAGTGGTGCCGCCATACCGTCGAACGAGCAAAGTTCGTGAGAATGCTAGTGGGGTCCGGGGCATGGTTACACAAAGCACCCAAATCCAACCAAATATAGTCTAAATATATATAAATATACCACAAATACCCCCTAGATAGTGTCAGATAGTAGTGTAAAGCATATATTGACACAAAAGACATTTTATAATTGACATATGTAGTCACATAAATCTGTTAAATTGGCCATATAGGCCAGTGTGAACATCGGCTTACCTCTTCAAACACTATATGAGCCGCGACTTGCGAAAATGACGTTATCGAGTAAATGAGGTCGGAAACGTTGCTTCCATTTACGCTTTTGACATAGCTGACGTCGTTGTTGACAGCTGGTAATGACAGAGACGATATTAAGTGTATTATCGTGTGTAAGTCAGTGTACCAAACAAAACAATTGTACGTAGACCATTGACTATTTTAATTACCATTTTATGTCAAAATATAAATGTACGTTCTCGGGGTTATTATGAAAATAAATTATCAGAAACGAGTAATGTGGAGTAGCATGTGAGCTGGTGGTGTCGGCAGCCCAGTTCGCGTATGGACCCGATAAATGTTTTTCTTTTTATTTTAGTATATCGTTTACCGAGATCTTACATACATGTATGTACAGTAGATATGTGATATTATATGGATAAAATGCTATTTAATGCTAGTGTGAAAGTTCAAAAACGTACATGTAGTCATAAACGATACAGTACATGTTACATAGCGTCTCCCTTGCTTTATACGCGTATCTGTTTCCGATTTAATTTCATTTATGTGTGTGAGGTTGCATTTAGTGAATACAATTTTGTATTTGGTAAACTCTATACTACCCAAAATGTACCAAATATGTGGAATTCAGAGACGAATTAAATATAGAATTCGGGGACGAATCCCAATTTGGTGGGGAAGTATCTCGCGGTACGTAACTCACTGAGGGGAGGAAGTGTGTATTCGTGCCCGGCTAGCTCAGTCGGTTAGAGCGATGGTACGGTAAACCAGAGGTCCCGGGTTCGAGCCCCGGGCCGGAGCACATTTTTCTCACCCTGTGACACCTACATAGTGTTTCTGCCACCACATACTAGTTTAGTATATTTATTTTGTTACAACGTGAAAATAAACTGTTAACTAATTAATATTTCGTCTGAAAATTCGATTCGAGGCGGATTTCACAAGGTTGTTTATACATTACTAAAATCTCGAGAGTAGTTGCTTCCCTAGCCGATCGATAAAAGTCAGCAGTTTATCGCTGAAGCCATGTCGGCCTTGGTGGCCGAGTGGTTTTGTGCTGTGTTTGATTTACGGAAGTGGTGGCTGGAAGTTGGGTGGATGACATAAATGCATGATAGGCTTGAGTAATATGTTTAGCAACGTTGTCAAAAATGGATTACTGTGGAAGTATGGAGGGACTGACGTGCGTACGCATTGACGAATAGCGACCTGCTTTGTCCGATCCGCTTTGCCCGACCTTCTACATTGCAATCAATGTCATCAGGAGCAGAAACGTGACAATACAAATCACCATACCATGCACTGTTACTGGGATAACATCTATTAAGAAATTCAATGCGATTTATTTTAAGTAAATACATCAAAACTGATGCATTAGTGAAATTAGAAACTGAAACATGAAACCGGTTGACTGCTTTTTTGTATATCACAGTATTTTCTGTCACATGCCACATTAAATGAACTCAAACGACATAGTCTCGTGATGTAATACAATATGCCCTTGATAAACACGGTGACGATGCAATCACCGACGTGACTCACTGTGGCTGGGTACAATACAACCCATATTGTCTGGGTGGCTTCGTGTATCGAGTCTAGAACCTATATATGGCCACACCGCTAACTACTTGAAGAGCTCATGCACAGTGAGGCAGGTAACTGTAAACCTCAATTTTGTTACATCCTGATATCAATACATATAATTTGCACGTAGCAGCAAGATGTTGACGATTTATCCAAATTTAAGATATATATCCACAATAATTGTACTTGGTTGCATACATCGGCTCCAAACATACATGTTGCACGAACACAAGATAATTGCTTGCTATGCCCCTGGATATGGTACAACCGTACCAATAGTATAAGATAATATGATCTGTTCCTTATATATGCAATGTACCAATATTATCCGTATGTAATATTTATACGAGTATTATATATAAACATGCATATGAAGTTTCAAGTCAATGAGTGAAGCGGTTGAGGAGACATAACATACGTAAAATCTTTAACGCAAAGTTCACAAAAACTTTAACGCAAACTTCTAAAACATTTGACCTTGGGCATGTGGGCAGCATGGGTGTTGCGCACAGTGAATATTTGGAGGATGGTAAACATGCATATTAAGTTTCAAGTCAATGAGTGAAGCGGTTGTAGACGGCTCGCCAAGGCCAATCTCCAATAAAGTTTTGATGGCATTTTTTGTTACAAATGGGTACCAATGCTGATCAACTTCAATGATATGTAAGCTGCTGGATAGAGGTGGGTACCACTGCAGATTTGACCTTTAGGTGTAATTATTTAGGTCATTTAGAGGTCATATTGATCCAAAATTTCTGATTGACATGGGTGTATGAATGCCCGTATATGATTTATAACAGCATTGATAGCCGTCTGATGATGAACTATTTTGGTAGCTATATAAATAGGGATTCGGAAAATGCCAAACTAATGAGGAAAAATCATGTCTGAAATTAAAGATGCCTAAGAAACAAGAATATATGTTGTATGTCATATCATTGTTGATATGCAAGCTACTTCAATAGCGATACTGATAATAAGTATATTTTTTGACGCAGAAATTGTTTACAAACATACTGATACCATTTTTCTCCAAGTTACTTTTCGTAAATTCAAGATGGCCACCAAAACAGTACGTTTCATTAAATTCGTTCTCATTTAGCCCATTGCTGACAATGCAGAGAGTTCCCATTAGCATGTCATTTTCATGGAATTTGTGACTAATATTATCCTTCAGTTTGTAATAAAATGAAATATCTCTGTAACCCGACGAACAAAAACTAAAATTAAGATGTCTTTTTACAGTTTTCGGTAGTTTCGGTACAACATGCTCATTGAAACGCGTATATTTTGGTCTAGGCCTTCAAATAGCTGTTCATGACAAGAAGATTTTTTAAGAATTTGTGCTATTTTTAGACAGTGGCCATCTTGGATTAGCGATGACCTCCATTTTAACAAATCTGAAAAGGCTTCACCCATGGACCATAACTGTGAAGTTTGGCTACCATGGGCCAAGCGGTTCGTGTGAAGAAGAATTTTGAAATCTCTTATAAAAAAACAACCTTTTGACATTTCTGCGGCCATCTTGGATGACATAACCATCCAATTTCGACAAAAAATGATGTACCAGAGTGATCGCCTCGTTGATACCTTCAATTTGATAAATTACATGACCATATTCGGTCAAAAATAAAATTTGACCACAATTTCACCCCACGGGCAACGCCCATTTTTGACCCCGGGGTCACCATTTTAACAACTTTGAAAGACCATTGTACATCAATTATTCCTACCAAGTTTCGTCGAAATCCTGTAGGCTGTTCATGAGAAGAAGATTTTTTAAGAATTTATGCTATTTTTAGACGGCGGCCATCTTGGATTAGCGATGACCTCCATTTCAACATATCTGAAAAGGCTTCACCCATGGACCATAACTTTTAAGTTTGGCTACCATGGGCCAAGCGGTTCATATGAAGAAGAATTTTGAAATCTCTAATAAAAGAACAATTTTTTTACCTTTTGGCGGCCATCTTGGATGACATAACAATCCGATTTCAACAAAAAAGTTCACCAGTCATCACCTCATTGATACCTTCAATTTGATATATGACATGACCATATTCGGTCAAAACTAAAATTTGACCCCACAGACCACGCCCATTTTTGACCCCGGGGTCACCATTTTAACAACTTTGAAAAATCATTGTACATCGATCATTCCTACCAAGTTTTATCGAAATCCGGCTAGCTGTTCATGAGAAGAAGATTTTTTAAGAATTTATGCTATTTTTAGACAGCGGCCATCTTGGATTAGCGATGACCTCCATTTTAACAAATCTGAAAAGGCTTCACCCATGGACCATGGGCCAAGTGGTTCGTGTGAAGAAGAATTTTGAAATCTCTAATAAAAGAACGACCTTTTGACCTTTCGGTAGCCATCTTGCATGACATAACCATCCAATTTCGACAAAAAAATCACCAGTCATCGCCTCGTTGATACCTTCGATTTGATATATGACATGACCATATTCGGTCAAAAATAAAATTTGACCCCACGGGCCACACCCATTTTTGACCCCGGGGTCACCATTTTAACAACTTTGAAAGAGAATTGTATATTTCAACCAAATTTTGTCGAAATCCGGTAGGCGGTTCTTGAGAAGAAGATTTTTGAAGAATTTGTGCTATTTTTAGACGGCGGCCATCTTGGATTACGTATTGACGTCAGTTTAACAATTTTGTAATCCCCCTACCTAAGGACCATGACCATGAAGTTTGGTGACTATATGTCCAATGGTTACCGAGGAAAAGACGTTTGAAAATGTTCACGGACGACGGACGGACGACAGACGACGGACTGACACATTGCGGTAACAATAGCTCACATGAGCTTCGCTCAGGTGAGCTAAAAAAGCAATGTTTCTGTAGTCGGATAATGTCACAATATAAATTGCATGAGGTTTCCTCGCTAATTGTTACATGGTATGTGGCAATTTAGAGTTGAGTTAATCATAATTTTAAAATCAAAGATGGCAGACATCTACAATATAATAATATGTATATGCGGAAATAGCGGGCACACCATGTGTTACCACTAATTTCAGCATGACAATCCTTATAAACGCTCCCAAATCATAAACCTTAAGTTTGCTAATTAATCAGCAGAATTGATCTTCTTCAATAAGATGCTTCAGATTCTCCAGATATCTGCAGATAACAATACCACTATGACAACTGTAATACAGTGCATTATCAACATTACAAAACGTTCTTATTGTATTATTTGTCAGTTTATATACGATTCCGTTATTTGGTGGGACTGTATACCGCTTTACCCGTTGTCATGGTTCGCTATGTATCATGCATGTGTTGTGTTTTTGTGTTGGCATTACGAAGGTACATGTAGCTCTTTACATTCTGCAAATAAACGTACAGTATTTGTAGTTGTAGTTGACCAGCTATTCACTATTGCAAACAAATTCCCTTACGGTACATATATAAATGTGTATGTTTCACCTCCTAGAAGTCAATGTCAGACACATTTAAAATGCAGACTGGTATGTGTTTTGGTATAGTGTGGTTTCTTGGACAGAATACATGTAGCACAGGATTATGATGAATGATGAATGTTACATCGTAATAGGCAACGTCGCATCTGGTCATACATGTATGTAGCTCTCAATACAATAATATATGGCGATTCATTTGTGGGGATTAGTTGAAATAACAAAGCGTTAGGATCCTTTTAGCAGTGTGTATTACTAGTAAAAGTATTGTAATCACTATAGAGATAGCTTGTTGCCGCTATGTCAGAGCTATGCGGTATCCAGAATTGTCTGGAGTTGTATTCACATGATGACTAGGTCACATTTGAGAGTAAAAAGTGAATTATAAAACCTAATTTCCTTATCTGATAGTACTTTACATAAACAATTGTCACTCTACTAGGCAGTATGCACGCAATGCCATTATCCCATGGATGGTCATATAATTATCACACATACTATGCCTGGTGAAAATTGTCTTCTTCTCTTCAATGCATGAAGTGGCCGCGACGGCTTCCACTTATCATGCACAGTTCATGTTAGGGAATGCTCTAGTCGAATGAAACACTAAGCTGTAATATCAGGTACACGTAAACTACAATACAGTAAGGCTAAACCATGCATGTAAGATATCAATTAACATTATTTGGATCACACCGACTGATACAACTGGCAATGTATCACGCTCATAAATCCTTGATTTGCATACTTAAAGAGAGAAACAAGCCATATCAACACGTAAGAATGATTATCCATCAGCAAATGAGGCATTTGTTTTAATTATTTATACTAATTAAATGAATCACCTGCAAAAATAATATTTTCGACAGATTAATGAGTATGATCATTGCACATCAAGAAATAATTACAGAGAAGAAATAGTAATGTTAGTTAACATTTTAACAAAACACGGTTATCGCCCATGATATCAGTGTGAAAATTCATGTTTGATATACGAAGTATAACAAGAAACGAGGCAAAGCCACGAAGGCCAGGTTTTTTCCAAGCATAGACACTTGGATAACATAATTATACCCACTTTTTGTAGACTAGATGGCCGTGGCCTGCATGTCGCGCCTTGGGGCGAGGCATGGACACTAAAAAAATAGATATAGTAGATGGAAAAACTTTAACCAAAAAACTTTAACCGGACACACGGACGAACGGACAGACGTATGCCAAAATGCTGACGATATCGCGCTTTCCGCAAGCAGGTGTGACAATGATGATAAAACACCCATGTGAAGTATCAAGGTATTGGGTGAATCAGTTGCAGATATATAGTACACGAAAAAACTTTAACAAAAAAATTCAAAGTAATTTGACCTTGACATTGGGCACAGGATCGCGCTTTCCACAAGCAGGTGCGACAATGATGATAAGCACCCATGTGAAGTATCAAGGTATTGGGTGAAGCAGTTGCAGAGATATAGTACACGAAAAAACTTTAACAAAAAAATTCAAAGTAATTTGACCTTGACATTGGGCACAGGATCGCGCTTTCCGCAAGCAGGTGCGACAATGATGATAAACACCCATGTGAAGTATCAAGGTATTGGGTGAAGCAGTTGCAGAGATATAGTACACGAAAAAACTTTAACAAAAATATTGAAAGTAATTTGACCTTGACATTGGGCACAGGGGCTGCAAAGTTGGGGGTTAGAATGAAAATATGGATGATGATAAACACCCATGTGAAGTTTCAAGGTAATGGGCGAAGCAGTTGCAGAGATATAGTATAACGAAAAAGTTTTAACCAAAAAACTCTAACCAGACGTACGTTAAAAAGTTAACGTTGAAAATGGCTAAGTCAATTACGTAGAAATAAAAGGTGAAGGTAAACAAATGGTCACATGTTGGATAGTTGTATGTGGT
>CM055275.1:80729248-80764248 GCA_029237695.1 Conchocele bisecta
TGCCTGTTTCTATACGGAGCGGCAGAATTCCACATCGAAACTGGGCTAATAAGGCACGTTCATGTCTTGTTAAATTTTCCTTAACATAATCCTCGCAAATAGGTTGTGATTTAATTGTCACATATGTCCGAAGTTTAGCTACACCCTGTACATCGTTGGACCATTGTCTGGAATAATAGGACGAGACATTAGATCTGGCTGTGTCTAGATTTACGCATGTTTTGTGTCGAAAATGATCGGTGAGGTCTAGTTTATTAAATATAATTTTCACGTCTTCACACCAGTTGTTATGGCACAAATTGTAGTCAGCATTAAATGCCTGTTTGGTGAGTCGGTGAGTTATAACTTCTATTTCCTTGCTCGGATCTGCTTCACATTCCACACACTCATTGCTCCAATGGACCTCTACCACCCTGTGACAAATTCACGTTCATGCCACTCCCGCTAATCCCAGAGTCAAGGTCACAAGCCCACACACTGGGAATTTTATTTACATATTTTAGGTGTACCTGGGCCCACGCGGGGGGGTATTCCGTAAGCCTCGCTTACTGACCAATCTAGTTAGCACAGGTTTGACTGTATATAGGAGGTGGGCCACTGTTAGAGACGGCTACCATTAGAATAATTTTGGTAGACCATCTACTGATGCTGAAAGTAAAACCCTGTAAACATGTCATATACATGACAAATATATTACCTGTGAACTATTTACTTCGCTGAAGCGATCATTCATTTCAATTATATAACTTGCATAAAAGCATGCGCCTCCAATTTGTTACAATAATGACACCTCAATGTCTTCACATAATAATATGTAGAGTGGAAAGCGTTTCACAAAAAATAAGTGCGGGAATTTCACAGCAGCAGCAACAACAACAACAGCGATTTAAAAATGGAGATATGAAAATTATGGCGGTTAATCGTCGCACCCTTAGACTATGGAAACATTTTCAATAACATTTTAATAATTTACCACAAAACATTTATCACACTGAAAACTCGATCACTAAACTAAACTATTTGTTTATGGTATAAGACCCGTGTTATTAAAAAGTTCAACCCGCAAAATATGTGATGCGACCGACATTAGCTAATTTGCATAAAAGCTGAAGAGAGCCCAAATGTTGATGTTGGTTGTATAATTCTTCGCTAGCACTCAAATAATAAGTTGTTATGTGGTCTTTCCCAGCAATGTTTCTTTGACATTTGTCCGCAATTCCAATATCTACTTTTTCGCCTCTCAAAGTCCGTATTTGCTATGACAGTCTGTCTTTCAACGTCATTTACAGAAAATATCTGTAAACATTTTCATGAAAAATCACACATCTTTTTAGGTGTGAAATTGTATGGCGTATCTCATTTGTCCACATAGGTATTTTCTCACCCATCAAAGTCCATTTTGACCATCACTAACAACATTATATATGGCTGTAACTGGAGAAATGGAGCTTTGGAGATTTGCGACCAATGTAGATTCAGATCAGCCTGTGCATCTGAATCTGCACTGTTCGCCAGTCCACCAATGAATCGCCCGTCATGCTTCTAACAAGCAGTATATATCGTTACAAGGCTACACGAGTGTGCTATTTGATCAGGAGCTACACTGGTCACAAATCTCCAGTCATTGCCACATATCGGGACCTTAAGACGCTATTCGTTGTTACATTTGGCCACAGTAGGTATTTTCTCGCCTATATAAGTCCAATGGACCATCGCTAAGTACTGAGGAGCGCCGTGACGTAATGGTTAGTGTGTCGGACTACTGATCCAAGGGTCGTACCTAACCTCACTCTACAACAACAACGACCGCGCCTTACGAGTCCTTTATTTTCCAACATAAGATCAGTATACTAAACATAAATAGAACCGCAAACAAAAGTACCCAACAATAGGGCCACATGCGGGCCTCACCACTTAAGTCAGACAATTGTACGTTGGATGTGGCGGCCGTGCACCGGATTGCTGCACGAAATTAGGTCACCAAATTGGTGGCCGTCAGCAGTAATCCAAATCGCACATTTGTCTCTGGGGCCCTAAGCCCGCGAACTGGTTCTACCCAGATAACACAGATTCAAAATTCAAAATTCCCATTCGGCCCAAGTTTTTATTCCGCCTTTTGCGGACGGCGTGCAAGTCCATAGAGACAGTGCGGCCGTTAAACGTAAGCAAGCAAGCAAGCTAAGTACTGAGGAGCGCCTTGGCGTAATGGTTAGTGTGTTGGACTACTGATCCAAGGGTCGTGGGTTCGAGCATGACTAGCGGCGTGCGTTGTGTCCTTGAGCAAGACACTTTATCCAGACTGCTTCAGTTCACCCAGCTGTAAATGGGTACCGATAATTCGTAGTTGCTCTGTAAATACGAATTACCGGCTTCTCTCAAAAAATCTCTACCTCCGTTCTTTCTCCCATTCTTGGGAGACGGCATGCAAGGTCCTAGAGCCAGTGCCGCCGTTAAATATAAGCTAAAGTAAAGAAAGCTAAGTACTGCATCATGTCACCGACACTTTATCGAGACATTAAGTCACTTTTCGTGGTCAGATATTAACGATTGAGCAACATTATGGTCGTCACTAATTATGATAGAAGTCACAGTGGTGTCACAGTGCTGACAGAGTAGCACGATAGTTATCCATCTTGTTTGATAACATTCGATTGTATTTCGGTGTATTGTCATGTACTGTCTGTTTGTTTTTTTTTCTTCCGACAAACTTTTGGTTATTAAACACGTTAAATCTAAAACATATATACATTTTAAGTACTTTTTCACCAACAACAAAAAAGTTACCCTCCCCAAATGTTTTTTGTTTCATGAAATGAAATTCAATCAAATATTGCTTTTAAAGCGAAAATACGATTTTCCTATGGGAATTTAACAAAAGAATTGGTCATTTTCAATGTAAAAAGTGTGGGGTGGGCATCTTATTAGAATCTTTACGGTACATCTGTATAGTGGGCACTCGTAATTATTAGAACTGGTGGAATAGTGGCACAATTATTTAATTCCTATTAAGAACATGTTGTGCCTACTGAGTGTGCATGTACCTTTAAAGACTACAGTATCACAATGACTGTTCTACAAGTTATTTTGTAGAAAACTTGAGAAAACACAATCTGCGGTATTTGTCGTCTTCTAAAGTACTGTCAAATCATGTTTTTTATTGAGAAAGAAGATAAAATATAAACCAAAAGCAGACGACGCGTTTCGTTTCCCGCATTCTACGCATGTACCTTGTATGAATGAATTCATGGATTGACATACATGCTTTCTATTCAGTAGCAATAGCCAGTTATTTAACTTTGCAGATCTATTTATAGAAATCCAGTCCTATGCTGTATTTCAGCATTTATTTCTTGCTGGAAAACACAAAAAAATGAGTTTTGCGAACAAAGTTTGACCCAGAACAAACTGCACATCTGTGCAGTCTGATCTGAGTCTAAACTGTTTGCAATAAAAGTAATAAGTGTGAAAATATGAATCTGGAGCCCGTTTCACTAAACTTCTTACTAAACTTCTTACGACTAAAATGTTCGTAAGTCCAAATTTAAGATCGTCTTCAAATTTCCATTTATGGATTTACATTTATTGAGCATAGGCTGCATATGCAGCCTATCAATGAGTAAATCCAATAAATGTAAATCCAATAATTGTTTCCAAGAAAACAGTGTTAATGTGAAATTTACAGACTACCATAATTTTGCACTTACAAACATCTTAGTTTTATGAAGTTTAGTGAAACGGGCCCCAGGTGAGTAAGCTTGCTCAGTGAACCCCTCTTGCTCCAAATTATCAATCATTTTCTCTGCGTTGCATCGTTGCACACATTAAAATTTCACATACTCCATACATGAAATCCCACGGTTACTGCTTACCTGATTCTGCAAATGAGAGAAAACCATCTTTTGTTATCTGTTATTTGCAGATTCAAGTACCGTATTTATTCTAATAGTAGCACCCTCTCTAATAGTAGCCCCCCTCCCGTATTTGCATTCTAAATATGTTATTTTCACATACAAAAGCCATTTAAAACATCGTTTTAAATGGCCTTTGTATGTGAAAATAACATATTTTGATCCTATTTTCCACATTTTGACCCTCACAAATTGCATAGCCCCGGGGTGTTTATTACAATAAATACAGTAAGCTTTAACTGTGCAGGTCTATAACCTTGTCGTTAACAAAAGCTGGTTTTCACTCATTCACAGATAACAAAAGCTGGTTTTTCACCATTTTCAAACAAAAGGATTAAAACACGGTCATCATTCACACAGATAACAAAAGCTGGTTTTCACTCATTCACAGATAACAAAAGACGGTTTTCACTCATTCACAGATAACAAAAGCTGGTTTTCACTCATTCACAGATAACAAAAGCTGGTTTTCACTCATTCACAGATAACAAAAGCTGGTTTTCCATCTTTCTCATCAAAAACTTGGTTTGGAAATGATTCTAAAATGCTGCCAAACCACGTGTTTACTAAGCGAAAAGACAAAATATGAATTATCAGCTACTAATCGTGCATGAAATACTAACTTGCTTGCTGACTTGTACGGATGATAGATCTGGATCAAAGATGGTGACAAGTTGTATCTTGCATTGTAGAGATCCGTGGACATTTTTGAGGATTTCAGAAAATTCAACTTGCGACATTGCAAAAGAATAACATGCGTGGTTGTCAAAAATTGGCAAAAAGCTTAGAGAAAATGCATTTACTCCAACTTTTTGTTAATTTTTGACACCATTTACAGACAGTATGTGACATAATTTTGATGGCGTATTAATTAACCCTTAGAATGCGGGAACCGAAAATAGTCGTCTGCTGATAATTCATATTTTGTCTTTTCGCTCAGTAAAAACGTGGTTTGTCAGCATTTTAGAATCATTTGCAAACAAAGTTTTTGATGAGAAAGATGGAAAAAAAATCAGCAGACGACACAAATTAATTCAGCATTGTAAGGGTTAAAAACAGCTTGATAGTGTTGATTTTTGTGTTGATGGCTTACAAAAGAGTTTTATTATAGGGTTGATTTTTGTATGATCCTAATACATATGATAATGGTGGTGATGGTGGTGATTTTTGTCGCCCAGTGATGACTGTATTGTGTACCTACGCCCCGGTGTTGCAAGGTATTTGAGCCTCTTTGGCCACCATTAACATATTTGAATAGAAATTGGCGGTGGGAATTCACACAACTGGTTCACACAACTGGGTCGTACAATGGTGTATATATCAAACTACCTATATACACACTTCTTATTCACATATTAATTTTATTTTCTGCAGATTTTAATCAGCCTATGACAACAGGCCTTTCAATAGTGTCTAGAATTCAAGGTCGAATTTCTGGAAAAATGGGGTTTATGGGTTAGACGACCAGTGTAGATCCAAATCAGCCTGTGCATTGCACAGTCTGATCAGGATCTGCACTGTTCGTCATTCCATTAATGAAACACTTGTCGTGCTTCTATTCTAACATTAGCAGTCTGAATCATTATCAAAATACAGGTATGTACTATCTGATCGAGAACTACACTGGTCACAAATACCATGAACCCAATTTCTCCAGTCACAGCCACAGATGACCTGAGCTGTCGTTGGGACATTAACCCTTACTACGCTGAATTAAATTTTGTCGTCTGCTGGAAATGTTTTATTTTCAATATTTCTCGATAAAAACCTTGTTTTGGCAGCGCATGAGAATCGTCTCCGCTGGAGACGATTCTCATGTGCTGTCAAAACAGGCTTTTTGTTAAGAATTAAGGGGAAAATGAAAAACAGCAGACGACAATTTTAGTCTCCTGCATAGTGAGGGTTAACCCCCTACATTTCCTATACAGCGGACAATGATAAAGATGTGTTATAGCAGATACACCAGGGTTCGGAGATTGGAGTGATTACTATATACCCCCCGGGGCTGGCTACCTACCACCATGGACATTTCTTCGTTGATGGTGTCATCGTGCTGTCCCGTCTAACCGGTAAATGTTGACACTTCGGTACACTTCAGTCACATCAATGAATTATCGTTCAATTTATTTCAGAATTTGGCTCAGTGAAAACAAATGAAAATTTTATTTATAAATATTTACAGCAATACTAACGAAATAATGTAAACAAAGTGTGTGCAGTCACTAACCCAACGTGCGTTATGCTGTCATTTGATTACAAATTCAAACCCCAGTTTGATCAATGATTGTGCATTTGGCCAGAAACTGCCGTTTGAGGTCATAATCCAATGAAAAGTATAAACCCTAGTTTGGACCCAAACCACAGTTTAAGAAAAAAAAATGCAAATCGAGATCCCAAACGGTAGTTTTCTTAAACCCTGGTTTGAGCAATTATTGTGCAATTGGCGGCAGAAACCACCGTTTAGACTCTCAAACTAGGGTTTATGATAGCTTAAACCACAGTTTGAGCTCAAACCCCAGTTTAGACTGCCCAAACCCTAGTTTAGGCTCGCAAAATGCACAATAATTCACTAAACCCCAGTTTGAGAGTCTAAACCAGGGTTTAGGCTCTCAAACCCCAGTTTGAGCAATTATTGTGCATTTGGTCAGAAACTGCTGTTTGAGGTCGTAATCCAATAAAAAGCCTAAACCCTAGTTTGGACCCAAACCACAGTTTAAGAAAAAAACTGCCAATCGTGATCCCAAACGGTAGTTTTCTTAAACCCTGGTTTGAGCAATTATTGTGCACTTGGCGGCAGAAACTACCGTTTAGACTCTCAAACTAGGGTTTCTTATAGCTTAAACCACGGTTTGAGCTCAAACCCCCCAGTTTAGACTGCCCAAACCCTAGTTTAGGCTCGCCAAATGCACAATAATTCACTAAACGCCAGTTTGAGAGTCTAAACAATGGTTTAGGCTCCCAAACCCCAGTTTGAGCAATTATTGTGCATTTGGCCAGAAACTGCCGTTTGAGGTCGTAATCGGTAGTTAGTTTACGAAATCGGCCTAAACGATGAATTCTACTACCCGTCACAACCCGAGTTACGATTGGTTAAGTGATCACAAAGCCTAGTTATCATTGGCTGATCGCTTAAAATATGTTTTGGGCATCCGTCACAACCCGAGTTACGATTGGTTAATCGATCTCAAAGCCTAGTTACCATTGGCTGATTGATTTAGCCTACGGTTATCGGAGGCATGGAATTTCTTTTCTTTATTCATTTAAAAGACTGACCCAAAACCAATTGCGTATAGTACACGTGATATGTGTCAGCGGCGTAGGAGGGTATTGAAAAGTGGTGCCGCCATACCGTCGAACGAGCAAAGTTCGTGAGAATGCTAGTGGGGTCCGGGGCATGGTTACACAAAGCACCCAAATCAAACGAAATATAGTCTAAATACATATAAATATACCACAAATACCCCCTAGATAGTGTCAGATAGTAGTGTAAAGCATATATTGACACAAAAGACATTTTATAATTGACATATGTAGTCAAATAAATGTGTTAAATTGGCCATATAGGCCAGTGTGAACATGAAAATGACGTTATCGAGAAAATGAGGTCTGAAACGTTGCTTCCATTTACGCTTTTGACATAGCTGACGTCGTTGTTGACAGCTGGTAATGACAGAGACGATATTAAGTGTATTATCGTGTGTTAGTCAGTGTACCATTAGCGGAACAAAACAATTGTATGTAGACCATTGACTATTTTAAATACCGTTTTATGTCAAAATATAAATGTACGTTCTCGGGGTTATTATGAAAATAAATGATCAGAAACGAGTAATGTGGAGTAGCATGTGAGCTGGTGGTGTCGGCAGCCCAGTTCGCGTATGGACCCGATAAATGTTTTTCTTTTTATTTTAGTATATCGTTTACCGAGATCTTACATACATGTATGTACAGTAGATATGTGATATTATATGGATAAAATGCTATTTAATGCTAGTGTGAAAGCTCAAAAACGTACATGTAGTCATAAACGATACAGTACATGTTACATAGCGTCTCCCTTGCTTTATACGCGTATCTGTTTCTGATTTAATTTCATTTATGTGTGTCAGATTGCATTTAGTGAATACAATTTTGTATTTGGTAAACTCTTGCATGTATCAGTAACGAAGGAATTGTATTACACGCAATGTAAACATATATGTGACACGCCAAGCGAAAACCTCCTTTATGGGTCAAAAATGCGAAATTGAGTTTTCAACATACATGTATTTAGAAAATATGATCCCTCTCAAACAGTGTGATATATAAACAAATTCTGTATTCAGCTGATAAACCATCTTTCTAGACCAACAAAGATACCCATCTGACGTCACTTTGTCGCAGCGACGTTGTTTTGACATGACGTACGTTACGTCGTCGTTATCAATATTTGCGGACGGCGGATCGTTCGAGTCGTGACGTTGTCGTGCTACAGTTGTTCTCACACAGAAAGTTCCATCACAATGCACATATTTATCCACTACATGTATATTATTAATATATACTTATACTAGCGCTATTTCAAAACATTTATATTTAATCTATAAATAGTATAATTGTTACAGGTGAAGGTCTCGATAGCTGTAGAGATCATAGCGGTTTATAAATAGACTGGCTTTAGCGTATTTAAGACTCGCCATTTCTGGTGATTTTAAAATAAAATAAAGAAACCATGCACTGTGGTTATCCGTGTGTAACTGTTACATTACGCTGTATTAGGGGTAAACAAAATTTTTATGAATGGCGTAGATCCTGATGAGACCGCTCATGAATAGCCAGCTCATCGGGATCTACATTTTGATAAAGGACAAAGGTACTTCTGCCATGTTAAAATAAAAGCGAATCGTCTCCTAAAGACATGAGAATCGTCTCGCATTTTCGCCATCTCGCCTTTCTCTTTTGGAAATATATTTTGCTTTAACCCGAATTATAGGAACGCAGGTAATGCAGGGCGACTTACCATGTGTTACAGACAGAACATTCGGGTTAGTTTTGCTCATGCGTGTTGATGCAGACCGCGAAGCAAAAACGCGCGATCTTCCACCTGTGGGTGAGGATGCGAAAAAGCAAGATTGAATATGATAGAATTGCGTATTTTTGTCTCCCAATCTCACAATCATACTTCGCATTTTCGAGATCAACCCATGCTCGATATCGCGAGAACACGAGATTGTAACATGTCCAAAACAGAACACGTAAAAATAGTCTTAGGAGACGATTCTCATGTGCTGCTGAAACATGTTTTTATTAAGAAGTAGAATAAATGTGGACACACACACCAATAATTCTTGACAAAAAATTACAACATAGTTTGACAAAAACATGATAATCGTCGTCTTAGGAGAATATTCTTATGTGCTACCAATACATGTTTATTGGGGAGAAAACAATTTTCTATATGTGTTAGACAGCGCCGTTGTGCGATTTCCAACGTAAGGCTCAAAATAACGTTACGTCGGAAATCCTGGTTTTCTGACGTCACCATGTGGAGCAGACGACGTTTCAGAATTGAGTCGCTTAACGTCTAACGTAATTGTTTGTGACAAACTTAGCTGGGAAACTGAGAGTCGACGATTTCGATCTAAGTAGAAACTTTACATATAGTTTGATTATTGATTTTTGTATGATTCGTGAGCTCTTGTGTCTCTACTCTAGTCTATATAATCGATGAATACCGACTACGTTAAGTACTGAGTATGCCTACCGAATCGTTTCGATGTTTGACAAATTTGACATTGGATTCAGGAAGGTACGTAAACCATGTATACATAGCCTATGTCGCGGTACGTAACTCACTGAGGGGAGGAAGTGTGTATTCGTGCCCGGCTAGCTCAGTCGGTTAGAGCGATGGTACGGTAAACCAGAGGTCCCCGGTTCGAGCCCCCGGGCCGGTGCACATGTTTCTCACCCTGTGACATTTGGCGCCCAACTAGGGACCGTGACTGATATATATACTACCCAAAATGTACCAAATATGTGGAATTCAGAGACGAATTAAATATAGAATTCGGGGACGAATTCCAATTTGGCGGGGAAGTATCTCGCGGTACGTAACTCACTGAGCGGAGGAAGTGTGTATTCGTGCCCGGCTAGCTCAGTCGGTTAGAGCGATGGTACGGTAAACCAGAGGTCCCGGGTTCGAGCCCCGGGCCGGAGCACATTTTTCTCACCCTGTGACACCTACATAGTGTTTCTGCCACCACATACTAGTTTAGTATATTTATTTTGTTACAACGTGAAAATAAACTGTTAACTAATTAATATTTCGTCTGAAAATTCGATTCGAGGCGGATTTCACAAGGTTGTTTATACATTACTAAAATCTCGAGAGTAGTTGCTTCCCTAGCCGATCGATAAAAGTCAACAGTTTATCGCTGAAGCCATGTCGGGCCTTGGTGGCCGAGTGGTTTTGTGCTGTGTTTGATTTACGGAAGTGGTGGCTGGAAGTTGGGTGGATGACATAAATGCATGATAGGCTTGAGTAATATGTTTAGCAACGTTGTCAAAAATGGGATTACTGTGGAAGTATGGAGGGACTGACGTGCGTACGCATTGACGAATAGCGACCTGCTTTGTCCGATCCGCTTTGCCCGACCTTCTACATTGCAATCAATGTCATCAGGAGCAGAAACGTGACAATACAAATCACCATACCATGCACTGTTACTGGGATAACATCTATTAAGAAATTCAATGCGATTTATTTTAAGTAAATACATCAAAACTGATGCATTATTGAAATTAGAAACTGAAACATGAAACCGGTTGACTGCTTTTTTGTATATCACAGTATTTTCTGTCACATGCCACATTAAATGAACTCAAACGACATAGTCTCGTGATGTAATACAATATGCCCTTGATAAATCAGGTGACGATGCAATCACCGACGTGACTCACTGTGGCTGGGTACAATACAACCCATATTGTCTGGGTGGCTTCGTGTATCGAGTCTAGAACCTATATATGGCCACACCGCTAACTACTTGAAGAGCTCATGCACAGTGAGGCAGGTAACTGTAAACCTCAATTTTGTTACATCCTGATATCAATACATATAATTTGCACGTAGCAGCAAGATGTTGACGATTTATCCAAATTTAAGATATATATCCACAATAATTGTACTTGGTTGCATACATCGGCTCCAAACATACATGTTGCACGAACACAAGATAATTGCTTGCTATGCCCCTGGATATGGTACAACCGTACCAATAGTATAAGATAATATGATCTGTTCCTTATATATGTAATGTACCAATATTATCCGTATGTAATATTTATACGAGTATTATATATAAACATGCATATGAAGTTTCAAGTCAATGAGTGAAGCGGTTGAGGAGACATAACATACGTAAAATCTTTAACGCAAAGTTCACAAAAACTTTAACGCAAACTTCTAAAACATTTGACCTTGGGCATGTGGGCAGCATGGGTGTTGCGCACAGTGAATATTTGGAGGATGGTAAACATGCATATTAAGTTTCAAGTCAATGAGTGAAGCGGTTGTAGACGGCTCGCCAAGGCCAATCTCCAATAAAGTTTTGATGGCATTTTTTGTTACAAATGGGTACCAATGCTGATCAACTTCTATGATATGTAAGCTGCTGGATAGAGGTGGGTACCACTGCAGATTTGACCTTTAGGTGTAATTATTTAGGTCATTTAGAGGTCATATTGATCCAAAATTTCTGATTGACATGGGTGTATGAATGCCCGTATATGATTTATAACAGCATTGATAGCCGTCTGATGATGAACTATTTTGGTAGCTATATAAATAGGGATTCGGAAAATGCCAAACCTAATGAGGGAAAATCATGTCTGAAATTAAAGATGCCTAAGAAACAAGAATATATGAAATTGTATGTCATATCATTGTTGATATGCAAGCAACTATTCAATAGCGATACTGATAATAAGTATATTTTTTGACGCAGAAATTGTTTACAAACATACTGATACCATTTTTCTCCAAATTACTTTTCGTAAATTCAAGATGGCCACCAAAACAGTACGTTTCATTAAATTTCGTTCTCATTTAGGCCCATTGCTGACAATTGCAGAGAGTTCCCATTTAGCATGTCATTTTCATGGAATTTGTGACTAATATTATCCTTCAGTTTGTAATAAAATGAAATATCTCTGTAACCCGACGAACAAAAACTAAAATTAAGATGTCTTTTTACAGTTTTCGGTAGTTTCGGTACAACATACTCATTGAAACGCGTATATTTTGGTCTAGGCCTTCAAATAGCTGTTCATGACAAGAAGATTTTTTAAGAATTTGTGCTATTTTTAGACAGTGGCCATCTTGGATTAGCGACAACCTTTTGACATTTCTGCGGCCATCTTGGATGACATAACCATCCAATTTCGACAAAAAATGATGTACCAGAGTGATCGCCTCGTTGATACCTTCAATTTGATAAATTACATGACCATATTCGGTCAAAAATAAAATTTGACCACAATTTCACCCCACGGGCAACGCCCATTTTTGAACCCGGGGTCACCATTTTAACAACTTTGAAAGACCATTGTACATCAATTATACCTACCAAGTTTCGTCGAAATCCTGTAGGCTGTTCATGAGAAGAAGATTTTTTAAGAATTTATGCTATTTTTAGACGGCGGCCATCTTGGATTAGCGATGACCTCCATTTCAACATATCTGAAAAGGCTTCACCCATGGACCATAACTTTTAAGTTTGGTTACCATGGGCCAAGCGGTTCATATGAAGAAGAATTTTGAAATCTCTAATAAAAGAACAATTTTTTTACCTTTTGGCGGCCATCTTGGATGACATAACAATCCGATTTCAACAAAAAAAATCACCAGTCATCACCTCATTGATACCTTCAATTTGATATATGACATGACCATATTCGGTCAAAACTAAAATTTGACCCCACAGACCACGCCCAATTTTTGACCCCTGGGGTCACCATTTTAACAACTTTGTAAAAATCATTGTACATCGATCATTCCTACCAAGTTTTATCGAAATCCGGCTAGCTGTTCATGAGAAGAAGATTTTTTAAGAATTTATGCTATTTTTAGACAGCGGCCATCTTGGATTAGCGATGACCTCCATTTTAACAAATCTGAAAAGGCTTCACCCATGGACCATGGGCCAAGTGGTTCGTGTGAAGAAGAATTTTGAAATCTCTAATAAAAAGAACGACCTTTTGACCTTTCGGTAGCCATCTTGCATGACATAACCATCCAATTTCGACAAAAAAATCACCAGTCATCGCCTCGTTGATACCTTCGATTTGATATATGACATGACCATATTCGGTCAAAAATAAAATTTGACCCCACGGGTCCACACCCATTTTTGACCCCGGGGTCACCATTTTAACAACTTTGAAAGAGCATTGTATATTTTTCAACCAAATTTTGTCGAAAATCCGGTAGGCGGTTCTTGAGAAGAAGATTTTTTTGAAGAATTTTTTGTGCTATTTTTAGACGGCGGCATCTTGGATTACGTATTGACGTCAGTTTAAACTAATTTTGTTAATCCCCTACCTAAGGACCATGACCATGAAGTTTGGTGACTATATGTCAATTGGTTACCGAGGTGGAAAAGACGTTTGAAAATGTTCACGGACGACGGACGGACGACAAGACGACGGACTGACACATTGCGGTAACAATAGCTCACATGAGCTTCGCTCAGGTGAGCTAAAAAAGCAATGTTTCTGTAGTCGGATAATGTCACAATATAAATTGCATGAGGTTTCCTCGCTAATTGTTACATGGTATGTGGCAATTTAGAGTTGAGTTAATCATAATTTTAAAATCAAAGATGGCAGAAATCTACTAATATAATAATATGTATATGCGGAAATAGCGCCACACCATGTGTTACCACTAATTTCAGCATGACAATCCTTATAAACGCTCCCAAATCATAAACCTTAAGTTTGCTAATTAATCAACAGAATTGATCTTCTTCAATAAGATGCTTCAGATTCTCCAGATATCTGCAGATAACAATACCACTATGACAAACTGTAATACAGTGCATTATCAACATTACAAAACGTTCTTATTGTATTATTTGTCAGTTTATATACGATTCCGTTATTTGGTGGGACTGTATACCGCTTTACCCGTTGTCATGGTTCGCTATGTATCATGCATGTGTTGTGTTTTTGTGATTGGCATTACGAAGGTACATGTAGCTCTTTACATTCTGCAAATAAACGTACAGTAATTGTAGTTGTAGTTGACAGCTATTCACTATTGCATAAACAAATTCCCTTACGGTACATTTATTAAATGTGTATGTTTCACCTCCTAGAAGTCAATGTCAGACACATTTAAAATGCAGACTGGTATGTGTTTTGGTATAGTGTGGTTTCTTGGACAGAATACATGTAGCACAGGATTATGATGAATGATGAATGTTACATCGTAATAGGCAACGTCGCATCTGGTCATACATGTATGTAGCTCTCAATACAATAATATATGGCGATTCATTTGTTGAGGGGATTTAGTTGAATAACAAAGCGTTAGGATCCTTTTAGCAGTGTGTATTACTAGTAAAAGTATTGTAATCACTATAGAGATAACTTGTTGCCGCTATGTCAGAGCTATTGCGGTATCCAGAATTGTCTTGGAGTTGTATTCACATGATGACTAGGTCACATTTGAGAGTAAAAAGTGAATTATAAAACCTAATTTCCTTATCTGATAGTACTTTTTTTTTTACATAAACAATTGTCACTCTACTAGGCAGTATGCACGCAATGCCATTATCCCATGGATGGTCATATAATTATCACACATACTAATGCCTGGTGAAAATTGTCTTCTTCTCTTCAATGCATGAAGTGGCCGCGACGGCTTCCACTTATCATGCACAGTTCATGTTAGGAATGCTCTAGTCGAATGAAACACTAAGCTGTAATATCATGGTACACGTAAAACTACAATACAGTAAGGCTAAAACCATGCCATGTAAGATATCAATTAACATTATTTGGATCACAACCGACTGATACAACTGGCAATGTATCACGCTCATAAATCCTTGATTTGCATACTTAAAGAGAGGAAACAAGCCATATCAACACGTAAGAAGAATGATTATCCATCAGCAAAATGAGGCATTTGTTTTTAATTATATTTATACTAATTAATGAATCACCTGCAAAAATAATATTTTCGACAGATTAATGAGTATGATCATTGCACATCAAGAAATAATTACAGAGAAGAAATAGTAATTGTTAGTTAACAATTTTAAACAAAACACGGTTATCGCCCATGATATCAGTGTGAAAAATTCATGTTTGATATACGAAGTATAACAAACAAGAAACGAGGCACAAAGCCACGAAGGCCAGGTTTTTTCCAAGCATAGACACTTGGATAACATAATTATACCCACTTTTTGTAGACTAGATGGCCGTGGCCCTGCATGTCGCGCCTTGGGGCGGAGGCTCATGGACACTAAAAAAATAGATATAGTAGATGGAAAAACTTTAACCAAAAAACTTTAACCGGACACACGGACGAACGGACAGACGTATGCCAAAATGCTGACGATATCGCGCTTTCCGCAAGCAGGTGTGACAATGATGATAAACACCCATGTGAAGTATCAAGGTATTGGGTGAATCAGTTGCAGATATATAGTACACGAAAAAACATTAACAACAAAATTCAAAGTAATTTTACCTTGACATTGGGCACAGGATCGCGCTTTCCACAAGCAGGTGCGACAATGATGATAAGCACCCATGTGAAGTATCAAGGTATTGGGTGAAGCAGTTGCAGAGATATAGTACACGAAAAAACTTTAACAAAAAAAATCAAAGTAATTTGACTTTGACATTGGGCACAGGATCGCGCTTTCCGCAAGCAGGTGCGACAATGATGATAAACACCCATGTGAAGTATCAAGGTATTGGGTGAAGCAGTTGCAGAGAGATTAGTACACGAAACAAAAAACTTTAACAAAAATATTCAAAGTAATTTGACCTTGGACATTGGGCCACAGGGGCTGCAAAGTTGGGGGAAATTAGAAATGAAAACCATGGATGATGATAAACACCCATGAAGAATTAATCAAGGTAATGGCGAAGCAGTTGCAGAGATATAGTATAAACGAAAAAACGAAAAAGTTTTAACCAAAAAAAACTCTAACCAGAACGTACGTTAAAAAAAAGTTAACGTTGAAAATGGCTAGTCAATTACGTAGAAATAAAAGGTGAAGGTAAAAAAAACAAAAAAATGGTCACATAGTGGATAGTTGTATGTGGTAGGCACCCCTTGGTTTATGAAGCTGTGAAAGTTTGGTGGTCCTATGGTGGTACAGTACCAAAGAAATGGACTTAAAACACGAAAACTTAGCATTGTAAACGCGAAAACAAAATTAACATTCAAAATGGCTAAGTCGACTGCGCGGAAAAAATGGGTGAAGTTAAAAAAAAAGAAAAAAAAAAATAACATGTTGGATAGTGAATATGTGGTGGGCACCCCTTGATTATGAAGCTGTGAAAGTTTGGTGGTCCTAGGTGGTACAGTAACAAAGAAATGGACTCAAACACGAAAACTTAACATTGATTGTGGACGCCGCCCGCCGCCCGCCGCCCGCCGCCCGCCGCCCGCCGCCGCCCGCCGCCGCCGCCCGCCCGCCCGCCGCCGCCGCCCGCGCCGCCGCCCGCCCGCCCCGCCCGCCCGCCCGGCTTTCGCCAATCCAATAGCCTGGATTTTTTTTCAAAAAACCTGGCTAAAAATGCCAATTATATCGTCCGGAAATGGTTCATGACTGTTCATTTAGCCCGAAGAATGTTATATCTAATGTATGGACAAAAAAAGTATGCCTCCCTATATTATAACCTGGCACGTGTGCATGCCCACGCAGGACGCACACAATGTTCTTTATATCAGAGACATCATCCGAGACATTTTCCATTCACCATTACCCCACGTATTGATTGGCACTATTATACATTTTATATCCGAAGTAAATTACCGCACTGATATCAGGGGCGATAATCGTGTTTCCTTAAAATGTTAACACACATCACTATTTATTCTCTGTAGTTATTTTTGGATGTGCAATGATCATACTTTATAATATCATTATGTCGTAATATTATTTTTTCAGGTAACGCATTTAATTAGTATAAATAATTAAACAAGAGGGCCATGATGGCCCTAACTCGTTCACCTGACTCCATGAACACCAGAGGAGAATGTGACACATTGAGTTCATGTGTTTTACAAAAAATTGTGCTATTTTTAGACGACGGCCATCTTGGATTAGCTATGACCTCCGTTTTAACAACTGAAAAGGCTTCACCCATGGACCATAACTGTGAAGTTTGGCCACCATGGGCCAAGCGGTTCGTGTGAAGAAGAATTTTGAAATCTCTAATAAAAGAACCTGTTGACCTTTCGGCGGCCATCTTGGATGACATGACCATCCAATTTTAACAAAAAAATGTACCACAGTGATCACCTTTCTGATACCTTCAATTTGATATAGACATGACCATATTCGGTCAAAAATAAAATTTGACCCCAATTTGACACCACTGGTCAGGCCCATTGTTGACCCCGGGGTCACCATTTTAGCAACTTTGAAAGAGCATTGTACATCGATCATTCCTACCAAGATTCGTCGAAATCCGGCCAGCGGTTCATGAGAAGAAGATTTTTTAAGAATTTGTGCTATTTTCAGACAGCGGCCATCTTGGATTAGCGACGACCTCAGTTTTAACAAATCTGAAAAGGCTTCACCCATGGACCATAACTGTGAAGTTTGGCCACCATGGGCCAAGCGGTTCGTGTGAAGAAGAATTTTGAAATCTCTAATAAAAGAACGACCTTTTGACATTTCGGCGAGCATCTTGGATGACATGACCATCAAATTTCGACAAAAAATGTACCAGAGTGATCGCCTGATTGATACCTTCGATTTGATATATAACATGACCATATTCGGTCAAAAATAAAATTTGACCCCGCGGGCCACGCCCATTTTTGACCCCCCGGGGTCACCATTTTAACAACTTTGAAAGAGCAATGTACATCGATCATTCCTACCAAGTTTCGTCGAAATCCGGCTAGCGGTTCATGAGAAGAAGATTTTTAAAAAAATTATGCTATTTTTAGACGGCGGCCATCTTGAATTAGCGATGACCTCCATTTTGACAAATCTGAAAAGGTTTCACCCATGGACCATAACGTTTAAGTTTGGCTACCATGGGCCGAGCGGTTCATGTGAAGAAGAATTTTGAAATCTCTAATAAAAGAACGACCTTTTGACCTTTCGGCGGCCATCTTGGATGACATAACACTCCGATTTCGACAAAAAATGTACCAGAGTGATCGCCTCATTGATACCTTCAATTTTATCTATGACATAACCATATTCAGTCAAAAATAAAATTTGACCTCAATTTGACACCACGGGCCACGCCCATTTTTGACCCCGGGGTCACCATTTTAACAACTTTGAAAGAGCAATGTACATCGATCATTCCTACCAAGTTTTGTCGAAATCCGGCTGGCGGTTCTTGAGAAGAAGATTTTTTTTAAGAATTTGTGCTATTTTTAGACGGCGGCCATCTTGGATTACGTAATGACGTCATTTTAACAATTTTGTAATCCCCCTACCTAAGGACCATGACCATGAAGTTTGGTGACTATATACGCAATGGTTACTAAGGAGAAGACGTTTGAAAATGTTTACGGACGACGGACGACGACGGACACATCGCGGTAACAATAGCTCACATGAGCTTCGCTCAGGTGAGCTAAAAATATCATGCCTCATTTGCATATGAAAATAACATTGATACCAACGCGCGTCATTATTAGTAAAATAAATATTACTAAATGATTATATCTGCATAGCGGGCACTCGTAAGTTTTATAACGGGTGGAATAGTGACACAATTACACACTTATTTAAATCATATAAAGAACAATTTGTGCCTACTAAGTGGGCATGTACCTTTAAAGTGCAAATTTCCACCGTTTTTGGGCAGGTGATGCTTCAAAGTTGCAAAGAGGTAATTGTTACTTACATTTATTTATGTTCCCTTTATGGTAATTTGGCCAGTCTATTCCGCAGCCTGATATATGCATCTTTGCTTGCATGGTTAGAAATTGTTCTGAGTACATAACTCTAATTACATTTCATTACATTGCACTACATAAGAGTTATGAGAATTGTTATTTCCAAATTTGTGTTTTAAGTCAAGTCGAAATAATGGTGTTTATATACGTATGGTCGGTAAATTACATATCTATAGTTAAGTATGTTATACTTTATAAGACATATGGGCCGCGCCATGCGATAACCGGGCTTAATGAAAACGTCATGAAAAGCGGTAAACGACGTCGGAAAAACGACGTTTGCAGCGTCGCTGTAAAAGTTCACATTTTGCCCTCCCATTTATGTTTACTGGTGTCAGTTAACATTAAGTGTGAACAGAAAACGGAAAATTATAACTTAATGAAACTTTCACTAATATGAGACGCGATCCCTTGCACCTTAGTACACATATTATGACGTCATGACTTGACGTCACGTACTTTTGACGTCACTGAACGTGAATACATGTTTGACGTTATGGCCATGGTGTCGTGACAACATTTTATAGCAAGGATACTTGCACGAGTTCCTCGCAGCATCAATGACTTAGAAATGCTTCAGGCGCTGTGCATTGTCGCCTTACTGTCGTTCTTTGACATTGTCACTCTTTTTCGGTCGGTTATCCTTATGAATTCAAAATGGTGGTGAAACGCATAATTTAAATGGCTACATATCAGCGAAGTCTTCGCTTACACTGCAACCTTGAATCATAAATAATCTTAAATATGAACAACCTAGTGTATGCCAACGATATTACCATCTATTATCTTGGTAAATTGAGACACTTTTGAACAATTCTATCCAGTACTTAGCGAATGATATGCCATTTAACGACACTCATTTTATCATAAACAGAGGTAGACACGCAGCTATATGAGCCGTTTCGCGAGAAAACTTGTCTTCGGGAGTCTGACGACGTCACAAGATATGACGTCGTGAACTTAACTGACGTAATTTCAGCCGAGATTTCCAATTATCGATGGTGTCAGAACGCCGTGTTAGGTTTGTTCCGTTGTGTTAAAGTTATCTAACGAACAGAATATATCTATAATCTGGCATATATGGGTGTGAAAAAAGCGAAACAGTCTTCGATCTGTCATGGATCCTGTCTGTGAATGTATTGGATGAACGTTTGACTGCCGTACGGTCGTACGATCGAAATCCACCATTTTTATTCGAAACGGGCACATCTTATATTATGTTTTTATTAGCAATAATGGCGTAAGGGTAATTTTCTTTCATTATTTTGCTGTCGATATCATATATAAAAATGTTTGTCTGTTATTGATGTGTTTTTTAAGTTCCGTTATTTTGACATGTAATATTTTCTTTGACACAGTTTACATATAATTGTCCACATTAACTGCTATCGACCACCATTTACAGGTGAAAACACTGTGTAAGCTACATTTTTTATTTACATACAGATGGTCGGCAGCATATTTGTTGACCGTTGTAGCCTGGGCCCGGTTTCCCGCACAACTATATGTTTCAGATCTGGTTAACTCGACGTGAATTTTCAGTTTATTGCGCAATTATTTCTTTCTAATATACATGTAATGTATAAAATTAACATTTATTTATGCAACATTTACCTGCACAAACAAACAAAAGCCATGGATGTTACGATGTCTCATCTGTGCATATGCGCCGTCTGATCAGAACATAGGATGTCCGCCATTCAGTCACTAGGGAATCATTTCTCAATTACCGACATGATATGGGTCGCCGATCGTACATTTATTGCAGATATTGTAAGGTCCGTATTTTTTCAGCAGGTGGTCCAAGTACAGCTGTAAGCGGGACGATGTCGTGAACATTCAACATTTCTGTTGTCTGAATATGAAAAGCTTAAATCTGAATGCACACTGACGTGTGTGTCATGTCATGTTAATATATAATACGATGGGATGATATTTCAAGGCAACACATGTTGGAGACATTAGTATCATGGACCGTGATCTGCACCACTTGAGGATATTTTTTATTTCTTCCAAAATGACCCCTTTTCTGCATAGTGGAAGTCTCAAACTTAGGGTGTTACGTGTTAATCGTCAAAGGTTGTAGCAGCATTGTCAATGAAAAAAATAGCAGTATGGACACACTTTTAAAAATCATATCCACAGGAATCTTCGGAATGTCAAATTCTTGGTGGATCAACTGTGCAGTTGGTCATAGACATGCACAGACTGACGGATGGATTGGCGCAACGTGCAACACATGCAAAACGTGTGATTACTGGCATTTAGCTCATTTAATTTATGAAGTATCTCCCCAAGATGTGATAAATAAGTTGGATCACGGTTTTGTATGAATAATATCGTCTAGCATTACAGGATCCGTATCCGGATGCAGATAACAAAACGTCTGATCGAATATCAACATGATTAATGGATAAAACTATTTTTAGTTGAAATTAACATGAAAATAAGACACACTACACTTAGTTTCACGACCATTACTATTTGAAAAGCATACTAAAGGGTTTGAATAAATGCTGTTTATATCTGAAGTAACCTAATATGTTATACCTGAAGTAGCTTAAAGGTACATGCCCACTCAGTAGGCACCAAAACATTTTACTTACATTCAGAGACACCCCCCTCATCAGACACATTTTCTCGCAAAATAAACATTAATTCACCGTTATTCCACCTATTGATTTGCATTATTATACATTATATATTAGCCGTAAATTTACACACTGATATCACGGGCGATAACCGTGTTTCCTTAAAATGTTAACGGAAATTACTATTTATTCTCTGTATGCTATTTATTCTATTTATTTTTTGATGTGCAATGATCATACTTGATAATCTGTCGAACATATAATTTGTTCAGGTGACACATTTAATTAGTATAAATAATTAAAAAATATCATGCCTCATTTGCATATGAAAATAGCCTGATACATGTACCACCGCGCGTCACTATCAGTAAAATAAATATTACTAATTGATTATATCTGTATAGCGGGCACTTGTATTTTTATAACTGGTGGACTAGTGACACAATTATACACTTCTTTAATTCCTATAAAGAACAGTGTGTGCCTACTGCATGGGCATGTACCTTTAATATTAGTCAGTCTCAACAGCAAATTCAAGATGGCGTCGAATTTTAAAATCGAAGTCACTGTCGGTGATGCTAAATTTTGTCCATCTTTACAGTAACAGTATATGCGACGTAACCAACGACACGGACATGTCCATTGTGTATGCAATGCTTATTATGACAACTGTGTAGTCTAACTCGAGCCAATATTGGAAATTTGATGGTCATAAACTTGCTTTTCCCACGATTTGTAGTATCGAATCATCAGCTTATCACTTGACTGCATAATAATGTATGTCTGAATCAGGCGATGATAATGCGATCCTCAAGAAAGACACACGGCGACAATTATAAGGTATCACGCTACGAAATCTGCCCGACGTCGTGTTTTGTTACAAAGTTAATGTTATAAGCGGACTACTTCCTACTTTAAAATATGTCGTCGCATACGAAATGTTAAATAATGTCGCTATTATTCCCCAAATTGTTTCAGACAGCAGCAAACAACAGGGAAACGCCAACACTCTGCCTTATTTGAAACTAATACAGACTTACGTTACTTGGGCTGCAATCCAAAACATGACGTTACATTAATAGCAACTGCAATAAACATTATTTTCATACTTTGTCTTGGCCTAATGGGAAACACTTGGAAAGACTACGAGATATCCAAATTTGGTTGACATGTGATATAGGACTTGTCCGGGTATTTTATCAACATACAGTACAGCTCATACAGTACAGGCACCGCGAAACCCGCATATTTTTCATTTGCTGAGTTTTTCGGCCTCGCGGAATCTCATACACTTTGCGGCAAACTGCTGTTTTGTGGCAAAACTCTGCAACCTCCCGCGGTATTCCCCGCAATCGATAAAAACAATTGCGGCAATCATGACCAACTGAATTGCGGCAAAACGCGGCGTAATCGTCAAACACATCACCAACACATTTGCCGCAATTTGCGGCATTTTGATCGCGCTCGCTTGTTCACAATATTTGTTTCGCCTCGTCGTCTCATTTTTAGGTCTGGCTACGGCCCTGTCACATATAGTCACGCGAATCGGCGTAATATCTCCAAAAATGTGTATGGAAGTAAAGGAACATATCTTCTGTATCGTAACATCGGCTATACACATGTATTACATTGCCGACGTCACGTTTATATATATATGGGCTGCGCTCTGTGAAAACCAGCCTTAATGACAACGTCACGAAAGGCTGAAAATGACGTCGCAAAGTTACGCATAAATTTACCAACGTCACGTCGGATTTTGACACTTGGAATTGTTGCGCCATTGCAATAAGTTGTCATATTTATAGCCGTACGCTTTACGGCTCACAATTTTAATGTTGGATATGCGTGGCAGAATTGTACTGTTGTTTTCATAGTGGTTCAGATAGTTGTCTTTTTTTTCTTCGGTTTCCTTCAAGGAAATACGTAGTAATTTTGTCAATTATTATTATACAAATGGGCATATTGCATTTATGATTTTTATAATATATTATATGGACGACTTGTGAAATGATATTTGAAACTAAATAAACATATGACCAGTATTTTTAGATAACACATAACAATATCAGTATTATGTAATCATAATGCTAATATTTCTTTTAAACTTTATTTATATATGTATATAACAATTACAAACAAACGCGAGAACAATTGTAGTCGGCGTAGATGGAGGCGTCTGCATGTTTCTTAATTTGGGTTGAAATCGGAATACTCACAGAAAACAAACTTATCCTGTCTGGCGACCACCATCAGCTGTACATGTACTTACAACTTTGAGATCGACCCAGGGGCGCGTGTGTGCGCTCTTTACTAATTATACTATACGGTCTCGTTCAGATTAGAGCGGGGTCGGTATTTTCGGCCGTCTAAGACGGAACCGTACACGCGGTACACAGCCAGTTCCGATTTGAGGATTTATTTATAGATTACATTGCATTACGCATTTTGATGAGTAACGCTAACCTTCATAATTTGAACGTGACAACCGATTTTCGAAATATGTAGACACACTCGGGTAACACTGCATTCATGTATTCATGACTTAATTGTGTGTTTACGTAGATCTACATATTGCATGGTCATATTTATGAAAAGGTCTTGGTTTACAGATGTCGTTCTATGGAAAACGATTTAATTCGTAATGGCAATACTTTCTGCACTGTTTGTCGCAACTTTAAAACTCACGGGGAAATGAACATGCGCAATATAAGATATCAACTTAGGTTTAAACGTGTTTACTGATGGGGGCGGTTAGTGCCGACGGCCGGTCGGACCCGGCCCCGCTCTACGTGAAAGTGTGCCCGCAACCGTTACTTTTATTAAAGAAAATATAAACAGTTGACTCATTAACTGTGACACGTATTCTGGATAAAATTTGACACGGATAGAACTGGGCCTAGGTCTTAATTCATTTGATTTACTAGTTCACCGTCGAATGTTTCGAAAATCAACATAAAATAAAATTGGGAAATTGTCAGAAAAACAAGAGGGCCATGATGGCCCTAATTCGCTCACCTGACTCCATGAACACCAGAGGAGAATGTGACATTGAGTTCATGTGTTTTAAAAAAATTGTGCTATTTTTAGATGGTGGTCATCTTGGATTAAGCAATGACTCTCATTTTACCAAATCTGAAAATGCTTCACCCAAGGATCTTAACTTACTATGAAGTTTGGCCATCATCGGCCATGTGGTTTCTGAGAAAAAGACGTTCAAAATCTCGAATAAATGACCTTTTGGCGGCCATCATGGATGACATAATCATCCGATTCCGACAAATATTGCACCAGAGCAATCGCCTCATCGATACCTTCAATTTGATATATGACATTAGCATATTCGGTCAAAAATAAAATTTGACCCCACGAGCCACGCCCATTTTTGACCCGATGGTCACCATTTTCACAAATTCGAAAGAGCATTGTATATCAATCATTCCTACCAAGTTTCATCGAAATCCGGCCAGCGGTTCATGAGAAGAAGATTTAAGAATTTGTGCAATTTTCAGACGGCGGCCATCTTGGATTAGCGATGACCTCCATTTTAACAAATCTGAAAAGGCTTCACCCATGGACCATAACTTTTAAGTTTGGCCACCATGGGCCAAGCGGTTCATGTGAAGAAGAATTTTGAAATCTATAATAAAAGAACAACCTTTTGACCTTTCGGCGGCCATCTTGGATGACATAACCATCCGATTTCGACAAAAAATGCACCAGAGTGATCGCCTCATTTATACATTCGATTTGATATATAACATGACCATATAAGGTCAAAAATAAAATTTGACCCCACAGACCACGCCCATTTTTGACCCCGGGGTCACCATTTTAACAACTTTGAAAGAGCATTGTACATCGATCATTCCTAGCAAGTTTCGTCGAAATCCGGCTAGCGGTTCATGAGAAGAAGATTTTTTAAGAATTTATGCTATTTTAAGACGGCGGCCGTCTTGGATTAGCGACGACCTCCATTTTGACAAATCTGAAAAGGCTTCACCCATGGACCATAACTCTTAAGTTTGGCTACCATGGGCCGAGCGGTTCATGTGAAGAAGAACTTTGAAATCTCTAATAAAAGAACGACCTTTTGACCTTTCGGCAGCCATCTTGGATAACCTAACCATCAGATTTCGACAAAAAATGCACCAGAGTGATCGCCTCGTTGATACCTTCAATTTGATATATGACAAGACCATATTCGGTCAAAAGTAAAATTTGACCCCACGGGCCACACCCATTTTTGACCCGGGGTCACCATTTTAACAACTTTGAAAGAGCATTGTACATCGATCAGTCCTACCAAGATTTGTCGAAATCCGGTCGGCGGTTCTTGAGAAGAAGATTTTTGAAGAATTTGTGCTATTTTTAGACGGTGGCCATCTTGGATTACATAATGATGTAATTTTAACAATTTTGTAATCCCCCTACCTAAGGACCATGACCATGAAGTTTGGTGACTATAGGCCCAATGGTTACCGAGGAGAAGACGTTTGAAAATGTTCACGGACGACGACGACGAAGACGACGACGACGGACACATTGCGGTAACAATAGCTCACATGAGCTTCGCTCAGGTGAGCTAATAATTACGCGGCTCCTGACATATCGCATCATGTTGACACTGGGCCGAACATGTTTTATTATTTAGTATTTCGTGTGTTGGTATTGTGTCACAGGCATATTTAGTGCGAACATAATTGTAGCCACCGAGGCTGCTCAATAAATATAAATCAAATAATTGTTTACAGGAAAATGTTGTTAATGTGGAATTTACAGACTTAATTTAATTTACAGACTTAATCTTAAGTTTGTACTTACGAACATTTTAGTCTTGCGAAGTTTAGTGAAACGGGCCCCAGGGACGTAGCCTACTGATTTGTATCTGTATCTGCAACCACTTGCATGTACCTTCTAATGTCACGTAATTTTTAGCGACTTTCAAAAATATCACATTAGATCCGCCGTACGATTTCCGTTTGATGACTGTTAAATATTATTTTAATTGACCACTTGTAAATATGGTTATATGAATGTATGGCATATATTTTACTAGTATTTTTGCAATCAGTGCAGACCCTGATCAGGCTGCGCAGATGCACAGGTCTCCAACATTTACAAATTTAAGTAGTCCTAATTTAGATCGTTGTTAATTTACTTACTATTAAACATTGGATGTCTGCGTGCTTTATTGTTGTTTTTTTTTATCAAAGGGAGGTTCTAGTACGAGGCGTGTAAATAATATAAAGCAAATACCAGGAGCGGATCCAGGATTTCAGGTTAGGGGGGGGAGGGCGGGACTTCTTAATTTAAACAGTTTACTATATTTTCGAACTAGCACCGTTTGTTCGTCGACCGAGCGGAGCTCGGGAGACTGCTAGGTGGGTCCGGCGGTATGCCCTCCTGATTATTTTTGATGTCTACTCCCCATTTTGCTGCGTTATAACGCATTTTAGAGCAAACATATCTTTACTCGCCAAACTTTTAGGGGGACGCGCACCGGGTTTTCCCCTACGTGAATCCGCCCTGGAATACACAACTTCTATATATTCAGATTCAACGCGTCTAAATTCAAACGAGACGCTTCAAACAAATGTCGCAATTTTGTGATCGGTACAAATTTAGTGTGTAAATAGCGGACTTGATTATATAGTGTGCAGACATGACTTCAAAATACATATACATACGCCACGGTGCTTTTTAACATGGCTTGGTTGGTCACTCATTTCTTTGTTTACAAAGCTTAAGGCGTTGAATGTACTTTTTCTGAAACGCAACACAATTAAATTGAAAATTTCGTTTACAAATTAATTATTCCCGACGAGAGGATACAGTGTATACATGCACCAGTACTATTATGCTTACTGCCGGTATTTTTATCAGAACATTTTATAACAATTATACAATCATGTATGTCACACCGACACATTTTCCAGACATTGACAGGTTTATGTACATGTATATATACTCAACAAAACTAGAAACGTCCCTGTTTTATAGCCGGTGTAGCTCTGTCTATGTATGTACCACATGTTCAAAGTACATGTATTTTAAACCGTGGCGATGTTCAGAATACGATCGTGTGGAGTTTAGCCGATACACACGGTTTACATAGCGGCCAGTGACCGGAACGTTGATTTCCACTTGTTGCACGTGCACGCTATACTTGTCATCGATAAGGTGATTCAGTTCATGTCGTACCATTCATGCGATAGGGGCTATTCGGAAAATTAAAAAACTTTTTAAAATTTAAATTTTTCACTGTTTTCGATATGCCACGGCTTTCCGAAAACGAGCGAAATCAGGCAATTGGGATGCTTGCGGGTGGGATGGCCGCCAGGGCGGTCGCGCCTCGGTTTGGTTGCTGTCGGAAGACGATTGATCGTCTTGCAGCCCGGTACCAGCAGACTGGGGCTGTTCACGACCGGCAGCGACCTGGTAGGCCTCGTGTAACGACGGCTAGAGCCGATCGTTACATTACGTTGACGCACTTACGTCAACGTCGATTGGCAGCCACAGTCACTGCTAGGCGATACGGTGTCTCAGGGCAGACCATTCGCAACCGGTTACGTCGTAACGCCCAACCAATCCGGGCACGCGCCCGTACACTGGTCAGATAATGACCCAACGTCACCGTGCTGCCAGACTGTTATGGCGCGACGTCATCTGAACTGGAGAAGGGCTGACTGGAACGAGTTTTGTTCACCGATGAATCTCGGTTCACAGTTAGTCATGCTGACGGAAGATTACGGGTATACAGGCGTAAAAATGAAAGATTCACCGATTGTTGCATTGTTGAGAAGAACAGGTTTGGGGGAGGGAGCGTAATGGTCTGGGGTGGGATCATGGGAACCCGGAAGACAGATTTGGTTGTTGTACAGGGCAACATCAATGCACAACGTTATGTTGCAGATGTGCTAAATGCGCATGCCTTACCATTTATCCGTCAGCATGGTCCTGGTGTGACATTGATGCACGACAATGCCCGCCCTCACGTAGCCAGGTCACCACTCAATACTTACAGCAAAACAACGTCGACGTCATGCCATGGCCCGCGGTCTCCCCGGATCTCAATCCCATTGAGCACATATGGGATGAGCTGGGCCGCAAAGCACGAGCTAACCAGCAGATTGACAATGTTCGCGATCTTACACGGACGTTACAACGGGAATGGAGGAATTTGCCCAACGCACTGGTATTGCGTTACGTCACGTCGATGCGGCGTAGGATCATTGCATGCATTCATGCAAATGGTGGCCACACTCGGTACTAACGAGATTTATGAATTTGCCACATTACTTATTGAAATTCCATCTCTAAACATTAAGTAACACATTTCTGAGTTTTTGTGATTTTTGATTTTGACCCCTACCGCCCTTGGCCGGTTATCTCTCGAATATTTAACAAGATATCCAAATGCAATTTATTGGCTTTGATACAGAAATGAATGAACTTGTTTTTCCATTTTGATTTTTAAAAGTAACCCTTTTGGTTTTTGATGAATCTTTCCTCAAACATGGAGGGACGTTTCTAGTTTTGCTCAGTATATATTTGTTTTCAAATGGTAAACCCATCATCAAAATTTCAACCGACACACATTTAAATGAATGTTCTGTTGGCCACTTTTTAATTCAACAACTATACATTCCACTTACTAAATAAATATGTATGCTGTCGCGCGGGCATCAGTCACGCAAATACAAACATATGAAGGAATCTTCAAAGTACGGTTGATAAATGCGTACATTTTTAAAATTTGAAGAAACTTATATAAAAAATCAGTACCGGCAGTAAATTTATAGACATGATCGAGACGGGTAGCCCACACAATAACTGTTTTAAGCTGACACGACTAATATAACAATATCTGCCCTCTCGGTGTGGGGGCAGTGGCGCGGCGGTGAGCAGCCGAGGGAGTGGGGGTCAGCGCAGGATTTTTCCATAGACCTCTTACCTGCTAGTACGAGGTAAATTTAATTCCGAGAGTCGGGTATGGACAGTCGATTTTTAATTTGTTTAAAACTCCCCGGGGTGTCTGACTACCCTCTATACACCATCTGGCGCTGAAGTCATTGATATGTGCAGCCATATAGGCCTATCCAAATTCTAACCAAATTCAGGCCATTCATTTCTACAGAATTAGTCACAGATTTTTTCAATTTCAAACACCAGGAAAGTCGTTTAGTTGTTTGTGTTTGGTCCTTGATGAGTGACGTAATGTCTACATCAATAAGTGACGTCACAATTAACTGTTACGTAAATAACGTCAATTAGATTCTGAACTAAATTCTCAAATAATTACAATGTGTCTTTCTGACGGTACATGCATATGCATAATCTGTGATAGTTGGCGATAGTAGCAAATTACGAGGTCACATGTCGGCTAATTGTAGATTTAACATTGATAGTGGTGCGTTTGGTTTATTCACTACATGTACATATCATAGTTTTATTCTGTTCGACGTTTTGATAGTATTCATAGTAACAGTTGTAGATACATTTAGTGAAACTTATCAGCAAATACAGTTTACAGGAAGCACAGTCAATGAATCTATGAACACGCATTTCTACTGTAGGCTGTTGTGTTGCATTGTACAAACGTCAGCGTTTCAATAACGTCATTTTCTCGATGACGTTACTTTTTTTTCCTTGCGTGATTGACATGGTGCTACAAAAAGTGAGATAAAACAAAAACTATAAAACATATTTGCATTTTCTTTGCAGCATATTGTTTGTGAAAGGTGTCCGCATCCGAAAATGTAAAAAAGTGCAAATCGAAATGTTGTCATTAAGGCCGGTTTTCACAGAGCGCGGCCCATATAGTTTGATGTTTATGCCACACTCGCTTCAAATTACCACTCGTCCAGATCGACAATTCACTCATCAATGCGAGTGGATGAGTGGATTTGTCGAGGCCTGTGTACATTCCTTGCAATATCGGTCATGTCCGTCAAAACTTTGTACATCCAAATTTCGCATATCTCATCATATGCTTGTCGGATCTTCGCCAAACTTCATCAGTAGTCTGCTTACATTGATACCTAACCATTTCGGGCCATTCAGGTGACCATGACCTAATTTCCTTGACATATATGTCATTTCCGCCAAAACTAGGACATATATCCAAATTGTGCATATCTCTTGATAAGTTAGTCGGATGTTCGTTAAAGTACATTAGTAGCTACCTCACATGGATAGCCATGGGACACATTTGAGTAGCCTAGACACATTGGTAGTGGGTAAGAGACGCCCTGGCGATCGTAAAACAGTAATTTCTTTTCAATATCTTGAAAATAAAAACAAATACTGTAGATCTACAGTGTTTGCACATGTTGCTCCTTAGGGTTGACAGGGTTAAAGTAATATAAACAGAAACTCTCTTCAATATGTCATGTTCTAAGACAGATCTTTGTGTACCTGTATCCGTGGCCATTCACCGACAATTGGGTAAACCGAATAAGTTTGCAACTGACGTGAATATCCTAAAATATATTGTTGTGTTGGAGATAGCGTGGTACATGTGACAACATTAACAACGAATACAATACACCTGCATAATACTTCCAACATCTTCCTGGTATCATGTTTATAATTTATAAATAATTTGCCCAATTTATATCACGTAGACACTTTTCTGTTCGAAATTCACAAACCTGAAACTTATACATTATGTAAATGTTTTCTCCCTACCGATATTTACTTTGTAGTTGGTATATAACACTAAATTTCTGTAATTTGTTATTAGGTTTTCAGCTACAGAAATTGTTACTACCAGGGATAACGCGAGCCCCTTGCAGGTTGAAATTATGACTGAACAAGTAAAACTACTTTCATATATCCAGCGCACAAGTTGAACATTTGGTGATTTGACTCTGGTTAGATTGGTATTTTTTCATTGAAATGTGCTATTCCGATCCAGTGGGAATCTTTGGTAGTTTTGGAAGGGCTACCTGGAAGACAGGTGGAAGATTCGGACATATGACGCAAACAAAACAATGCCCATTAAAACAATCCCATTACCACACCCACGTGGTCTCGTACCGGTACCGTACATTATGTTTACTAAAAAAATCACATTGCCCCATCCATCTGGTATTGTGCTGTATATTTGGATGGGGTGGGGTTCGAGAATTGTTTAATGCGTCTTCCACCTGTTACACCTGACACCAGATCAGGAGCATGTAATGAGCTAAGTCATTTGCATACTGGTTTTATGAAGCAGGAGCTACACTGGTCTCCATTTCCATACGCCCTGTTTTACCAGGCTACACCTCGTATTATTATCAGATCGTTTGTTAATCACAGAAGTGTGCACTTTGATGAAATATCACAGATTAACGTCGTTTATTATGGTGTCCGACCATCAGAGCATAAACTAATGTTCGTGGAATGGAATCGTGCAATAGATCTTAATAATATATCACGGCATTTAAATGCCGGTCGCACACACTGGGTTTGATATGCTAAGTAGCAGGGAATTATCTGATGAGAAAACTGAAATTTTGCAATCGTATAAAACTGAAAATATTTGCCAACCGTGCTTCGTACTAGTATAAAATCACTATATTGACTCGCATTATGTAAATAAGGTGGCCGGATTAGCTCAGTAGGTAGAGCGTCGGACTGCGGATTGGGAGACTCCGGGTTTGCTTCCACCTCGACCTGCTCCGAATAGCAGTTTCGGCGTGTCCTTGAAAAAGACAACTTCGTGCTAGCCTAGTCCTATCGCACGGGGGGGGGGGGACTTAAATAGTCGGTCCTGACATGCAAGGTCATCGAGCCAGTGCCGCCGTTAAATCAAAGCATTTACATTTACATTTTGCATTATGTAAAACATTCCACATGTGCATTTGTTTGTCTGATGCAAAATATGAATGCCTTCTTAAATATGGGCACCAAAGTTTTGTCACTACCATTTGAAGCACGGTGAAATAAACACAAATGTGGCAAGAAAATGTTTTGAATTTCTTTCTTTCACAGTGTAATGTCGAATATGTGGCTGTGAGAAATGGGGCTTATGGGTTTTACGACCAGTGTAGATCCAGATCAGCCTGTGCATCCGCACAGTCTGATCAGGATCTGCACTGTTCACTATTCCATCAATAAAACACCCATCATGCTTGTGATAAGCAACACAGATCGTTATCAGGCTACAGAAGCGTGCTATTTGATCAGGAACTACACTGGTCACAAATCCCATAAGCCCCATTTCTCCAGTCACAGCCACATTTGTGTATGCATCAGTCTACTTGTTTCATTCTCTGTGTGAATTGCATTTTCGTTCTCCAGATTCTGTTCAGGCAGATGTATAATAACATGCGTGTATTTGTGTATTTCTCCATATTTGGTAGCGATATTTGGGTTATCTGATGACATATGATACTGGTGTCGTGTCTTTATGATATACATATTAGGTATGTAACATAACTAAAGGCTAAATCTTGTGTTTTTTGTATAGACTATAGGGCGTAATGTAATCGGTTTCATCCGATATGGACCATTACCTATATTTGCATTGCATGTTTTAATACCGGTAGTTTCAAGTGTAAATAGCCAAATAAATTATGGCGTTAAAGGTACATGCCCACGCAGTAGGCACACAATGTTCGTGATAGGAATTAAATAAGTGTATAATTATGTCACTATTCCACCAGTTCTAAAAATTACGAGTGCCCGCTATACAAATATAATCATTTATTAATTATCAATTTACTGTTAGCGACGCGCGGCGGTAACAGTCTATTTTGATAATGTGCTGGGACGACGACTTTCACATCACGGCTTGTGGTGCACATGCGCAGTATACTACGCACGCCAGTAGGCTTCCCAATATGTAAACAAGAATATCAACATGTCGAAACGTCCAGGACGGAAATTGTATGAAACGGCGTCGGCCAAAAAAAAGGCGAAATGTCTGAGGGACAGGCAGTACAGAGAGAGAGAGTGGTTAATATTGGCGACCAGATCACCAAATGGAAAGAGTTACGTGGAGATTTAGATTTGTACTCGAACAGAGATTTTTCTTCTCAACTTCCAATACTTCACTGCGCATGTCAAATATGTGATATGGTTGACCGTGTCACGTGACGCGTGTTGGTAAAATTAGCAGGAGGTCGGAAAATACCCTTTCTGGTCGCGGCATATAAAATGCGATTTAACACCAATTAACACGCGCCGTAAATAAAAATAACTCGTTAGTGTATAGACAAATGGCTCATATAAGGCCTGACAGAAAATGAAAAGTAGTAGTGCAGTGTAACCTGCTTCGTGGGCATGTACCTTTAAAGTTAAGAATCGTCTTGTTTACTTCATGTTGTTGCAATTCATGGAAAAGCGATATTTGCCAGTCAATAGCATGCCGTTATCTATGTCAATGTGTAATATGTTGCTTAATTAGAGCTTTAGACACGTTGAATAAGATAATTCAATCTTCTGGAAATATAATATTGATTATGCACTGTCGGTATGCTATGATACTCAAGTCACACAAGTTACACAAGTTACCACGGGGCATATCTGATCACCATCCGACCATAATAATCTTTAGAATCACAATAGCCATAACCCACGATCAAAGAGCAGGCAAGCAATGACTAACTGTCTTATCGGGACAAGACCTACAGAGTTATCTTGCAGCAAGCGTCGATAAAACATGGCGCCAAAAATAATAACTGAAGCACGTTATCCCGGGAATGACCTATAAACGTTGAAGGCTTTGCGCAACTCTAATCTACGATGCGCAACGAAGAAACATGTTTAAACGTGTTTGCAAGGTGTTGATATATACTGGAAAACTATACAATCACTCGTGAAAACTTTCAGAGCTTCACGAAACACCAGTAAACATAGACTTTACTATACAAAAAATGGCGCGAAATGTGCATAAACTCGGCAATTTCCGTGCCACGCGTACAAGTTAATGTCAATACATAGTTACATTACTTACTAATGGAAAACATACACTGATCTATAACACGAACCAATGCGAATGATGAGTAGAATCAAACTTGAAACCCCGTTTTCAACGTAAAATTCCGTTCAGCCAATGTAACTGACACACGTTATTCGCAAAGGGAGATAATTATGCATGACCAGCAAACATATCTCTATCAAGTTATCCCGAACATAATCGAAATCAGTTACACCCCTGACTGTTTATCTGGCTTCATTCTGTAGGTACGGGCCCAAACTATCTCTCATCCACACCTTGACATCTTAATCTTCATTTTCTGCTGGAATTTCGGAGCAATTTTCAATCTGTAGAGCAAAATTGGCGATTGTTGTACAGGGTGATTCGTCTCCGAATATCGGTCTGTTTATGGCTAGGCGATCTGAGGTCACGTG
>CM055275.1:80769248-80792838 GCA_029237695.1 Conchocele bisecta
TTGACCCGGCCTTAAAATGACCTTAGCTGTTGATAGGCCGTTCAACCCCAACAAATAAATGTATCTCGTAGGCAACACATTTAAAGCAAGAGGGCCATGATGGCCCTAATTCACTCACCTGACTCCTTGAACACCAGAGGAGAATGTGACATTTAGTTCATGTGTTTTAAAAAAAGTGTTATTTTTAGATGGCGGTCATCTTGGATTAAGCGACGACTCTCATTTTATCAACTCTGAAAATGCTTCACCCAAGGATCTTAACTTACAATGAAGTTTGGCCAGCATCAGCCATGTGGTTCCCGAGAAAAAGACGTTCCAAATCTCGAATAAATGGACATTTTGGAGGCCATCATGGATGACATAATCATCCGATTCCGAGAAATATTGCACCAGAGCAATCGCCTCATCGATACCTTCAATTTTATATATGACAAGAGCATATTTAGTCAAAAAATAAAATTTGACCCCACGGTCCACGCCCATTTTTGACCCCGCGGTCACCATTTTAACACCTTTGAAAGAGCATTCTACGTCGATCATTCCTACCCAGTCATAGGATGCTTAAAGAAACTTCCTCTACTATATGTAAACCTCTCGCATTACTTTTCAATCGATCAATACAGGAAGGAGCATATCCTGAGAAATGGAAATATGCTAATGTTATGCCACTTTTCAAAAAAGGTGAACGAGACCAACCCTCAAATTACAGACCTATTTCTTTGATTAGCTGTGTAGGCAAAGTTATGGAACGAATTGTATTTAAATATGTTTACAACCACCTACACTCCAACAATTTGATTTACAAAAAACCAATCCGGATTTTTACCTGGTCATTCAACCGTATATCAACTGATTGACATATACAATCAGATATGCAAAGCAATAGATGAACGAAAACACACATGTATCGTTTTTTTGTGACATATCGAAAGCATTTGATAGAGTTTGGCATACAGGTCTTCTATATAAATTGAAACAGAATGGTGTAGATGGCAATCTTCATAGTTGGTTTGGAAATTATTTATCAAACAGATCACAGAAGGTTTTTGTAGGTTCATCCTTTTCTGAAAACAAAGTAATAACTGCAGGTGTTCCACAAGGATCGGTTCTTGGTCCTCTTCTCTTTTTGATGTATGTAAATGATATTGCTGACAATCTGATCAGTACAACCAGACTTTTTGCCGATGACTCATCTATTGCAGTTTCAACACCAGACATGAATATAATAGAACATAATATAAATCACGACTTAGATAAATTAGCGGAATGGTCAAACCAGTGGCTTGTGAAGTTCAACCCCTCTAAAACTGACGCAATGATATGTTCACTAGTAAGACATGTAGATCCAGCTCTATATTTTAATAACGTCCAACTCAAATTTGTCGAACATCACAAACACTTGGGGTTAACTCTTAGTCAGGACGGAACCTGGCATGAACATATTTCAAATATTATTGTATCAGCTTCTAAGGTATTAGGTTCTATGAAGATGCTTAAATTTAAACTGAATAGAAATACATTAAATCAAATATATATATCTTACATGAGACCAATTGTTGAGTATGCAGCAATTGTTTGGGACAGTTGTACCCAATATGAACGTGATTCCCTTGACAAACTGCAATATGAAGCAGCTAGAACAGTTGCTGGTCTAACCCGTTCAGTTTCAATTAATAAACTTGTCCAAGAAATTGGATGGGTGTCGCTATCAGACCGAAGAAAAATACAAAAATTAGTGTTAATATTCAAAGAAAATGCAGGTAAACTTTCAACCTATCTACACGAGCTATTCCCACAACTAGTCGGAGTAAATAATCCATATGAATTGCGTAATAGGAACAATTTTATTACATTAGCCAGGCGAACAGAAATCTACTCTAAATCTTTTGTACCATCTTCATTAGCATTATGGAACGAGTTAGATGACGAAATTAAGAATTCCCCCTCCTTAGCAACATTTAAAGCCAAACTAAAACAGCTGTTCAAACCGACAATTGTTCCAGCATACTACCTGATAAGAAATCAATGTAGCAATTTAAATTCAGATCTATTTATAAATCATCTACGAGAATCCCCATTATGTCACTGCAGACAAGACGTTGAAAATGCCGAGCACTACTTTTTCAAATGCACATCATTCAACCAACAACGCCAGCAAATGTTTACCGCAACCCATCCCCACACAACCCATTGTCAATAGATACTATACTGTTTGGAGACGAGTCAAAAGAATATGAATCTAATGCTACCATTTTCAAAGAAGTTCAGCGCTACATAAAACTCACTCGTCGTTTTAATAATTTTAATAATGAGTAGACTCACTAACATGTTCCTGTTTTATAGGGAAAATAATCAACTTACATAGTGACCAGATTGTTGGATGTCAAGCGGTCTGAATTCACTGGAGAGTGCAACACGAATATATATGCATGCTAGTTTTGTTGTGTTTTTTTTTTGTGTTTTTTTCGTACTTGTTTTTTGCTCTATATATCATTGCATTATACCGTATATTTCACCGCCATTATACCACATGTTTAATACTTGTAATAAGCATTTGGGAAGGGTTGTAGGTAACGTTGTAAAAACTTGTAGCCCAACCCGTTTGCTCTCTTTACCAGAAATTTGTTTATTGTACAATTATTGTAAATTGTAAAAAAAAAAAGAGCAATAAAATATGTTTAAACTAAACTACCAAGTTCCGTCGAAATCCGGCTGGCGGTTCACGAGAAGATTTTTTAAGAATTTGTGCTATTTTTAGACGGCGGCCATCATGGATGGTTATGTTTAACAAATATGAAAAGGCTTCACCCATAGACCATAACTGTGAAGTTTGGCCACCATGGGCCAAGCGGTTCCTGTGAAGAAGAATTTTGAAATCTCTAATAAAAGAACGACCTTTCGGCGGCCATCTTGGATGACATGACCATCCAATTTCGACAAAAAATGTACCAGAGCGATCGCGTCTTTGATACCTTCGATTTGATATAGACATGACCATATTCGGTCAAAAATAAAATTTGACCCCAAGTTGATCCCACGGGCCACGCCCATTTTTGACCCCGGGGTCACCATTTTAACAACTTTGAAAGTGCATTGTACATCAATCATTCCTACCAAGTTTTGTCGAAATCCGGCTAGCGGTTCATGAGGAGATTTGTTAAGAATTTGTGCTATTTTTAGATGGCGGCCATCATGGATTAGCGACGACCTCCGTTTAAACAAATCTGCGGTCCATGTGAAGAATAATTTTGAAATCTGTAACAAGAGGGCCATGATGGCCCTAATTCGCTCACCTGACTCCATGAACACCAGAGGAGAATGTGACATTGAGTTCATGTGTTTTAAAAAAAATTGTGCTATTTTTAGATGGCGGTCATATTGAATTAAGTAATGACTCATTTTACCGAATCTGAAAATGCTTCACCCAAGGATCTTCACTTCCTATGAAGTTTGGCCAGCATCGGCCATGTGGTTCCTGAGAAAAAGACGTTCAAAATCTTGAATAAATGGACCTTTTGGCGGCCATCATGGATATTATAATCATCCCATTCCGACAAATATTGCACCAGAGCAATCGCCTCATCGATACCTTCAATTTGATATATGACATGAGCATATTCAGTCAAAAATAAAATTTGACCCCACGGGCCACGCCCATTTTTGACCCCGGTATCACCATTTTCACAACTTTGAAAGAGCATTGTAAATCGATCATTTCTACCAAGCTTAGTCGAAATCCGGCCAGCGGTTCATGAGAAGAAGATTTTTTAAGAAGTTATGCTATTTTTAGACGGTGGCCATCTTGGATTAGCGATGCCTCCATTTTAACAAATCTGAAAAGGCTTCACCCATGGACCATAACTTTTAAGTTTGGCTACCATGGGCCAAGCAGTTCATGTGAAGAAGAATTTTGAAATCTCTCATAAAAGAACAACCTTTTGACCTTTCGGCGGCCATCTTGGATGACATAACCATCAGATTTCGACAAAAAAAATGCACCAGAGTGATCGCCTCGTTGATACCTTCGATTTTATATATAACATGACTATATTCGGTCCAAAATAAAATTTGACACCAATTTGACCCCACGGGCCACGCCTAATTTTGACCCCGGGGTCCCCATTTTAACAACTTTGAAAGAGCATTGTACATCGATCATTCTTACCAAGTTTTGTCGAAATCCGGTTGGCGGTTCTTGAGAAGAAGATTTTTGAAGAATTTGTGCTATTTTTAGACGGCGGCCATCTTGGATTACATAATGACGTCATTTTAACAATTTTGTAATTGCTCACAAACTACGAGTCGACCAAATCATGATATTTATTTATTCGTCTGTAATTCTTCGCCGTAATAGTTATGCACGATGCTGGTTAAAGTCTTTCACAAACTACGAGTCGACCAAATCTGGATATTTATCCCACCTCGCGTCGGTCGTCTGTAATTATTCGCTGTAATAGCTATGCACAATGCTGGTTAAAGTCTCTCACAAACTACAAGTCGACCAAATCTGGATATTTATCCCACCTCGCGTCGGTCGTCTGTAATTCTTCGCTGTAATAGTTATGCACGATGTTGGTTAAAGTCTCTCACAAACTACGAGTCGACCAAATCTGGATATTTATCCCACCTCGCCTCGGTCGTCTGTAATTCTTCGCCATATGAGTTATGCACGATGTTGGTTAAAGTCTCTCACAAACTACAAGTCGACCAAACCTGGATATTTATCCCACCTCTCGTCGGTCGTTGTGTTCACAATAGATCGCATTAGCATTGTTGCTGCTCTTCGCGCCAGTGTAAAATGTCTTGCGTCGAAATAGGCCACGGATTCCGGACGAATTCCCATTCAGCTACATGTGGAAGACACTGCATAAGCACATTTTCATCTAGTAACCGTTTACTGGATGACAAATGTGTTTATGCCGTAGCTCTAAGTAGTGCAGAGTGGAATCTCGTCAAAAAAGCAGTGCATTTTTTGACATGAAACCGAACCACTACCAGTCACAAATATATTTGTCACTAACTACGAGTTGACCAAATTAGGATAATTATCCCAGCTTGTGTCGGTCGCCTGTAGTTCTTCGCCGTAGTAATTATGGACGGTCAGCGACCCGCGACAGACCCAGATAATGTCAGTGAGAAGTCCATCGTCTACCAGGTCGCTATATTCCAGGTCGAGTGTTCTCAAATTTGCCGCGTAGGACGTCGATCGATGGGGCACACACAGGTCCTAGAAATTGATTGATTGATTGATTGATTGATTGATTGATTGATGCTGAGGTGTATTTATCAATTGCAGTCCAACAATAACTTGTGTTGACACAATCTCATTAGTTTTTTTCTCAATAAAGGTATTATATCACTCATTTGAACCGTCTCGTTGAGACGGTTCCAATGAGTGGCAACAACACATACTTTTGAAGTGAGATAAAGAAAATAGGGATTTTTTTTCTCGAGCGTTTCATACTATACTATGATAATTGTCTGTAATTGGTTGTGCATATTTTATTCCAGGACGTAAATTTTCTCTTGAAAAGTAAAACACAAAGACACCAATAACATGAAATTTAGTTATGTTTGCATGCTAAAACTTTACAGGACAAACAGAGTTTAACCCTTACACCGCTATCTTAATGTTTTGTCGTCTGCTGTTTATTTTCCATTTTTATAATCAAAAACATGCTTTCACAGCACTTCAGAATAATTTACAACATGCTTTGACAGCACTTTAGAATCATTTCCATTGGAAATGATTCTGAAGTGCTGTCAAAGAATGTATTTATTGAGAAATAAGGCAATATATAAAAGCAACAGTAGACGACAATTGTTGTGTGTAAGCGGTGTAAGCAGGTTGTGGCTAGGTCCCACGTTCAGAGAGACAGTTTCACATTTTGGGCCCTTTTTGTATTAAAACAATAGGGAGATTCTGAAATGGACAATTTTAGGTGGGAAAATGTCCCCCCCCCCGCCCCCGGGATCGCTCTAGGCACAACACTGTGTCTAAGGGTTAGATAATATGTTAATTTACATACAGTACTTGGACATGTATGTAACCTATACAAGTGTAATTACATGTACAGGTGGTCAACTTTTAAATGTATAACAATTGAATGGAGAAATGGGGCATATGGTCAACAAGAAATCAGTTCTTCCGTCAGCACAGTGCGTATGTGCCGTGAAACACGCTGCCATGAAACTTCTGATATCCTGTCAATAATTCCTAATCACTGCGTATAAATATGTGCGGTTGTCATACTAGTCGATTATCCGATTTTGAGGATGCAGCTGGTGTTATTTTGTTGCATTTTAAAGATATTTGTTGGTGTTGACGGGATAAATAGAATAGTAGGTTAGTGCCGTCAATGGGTAAAAATAGCAAGCCTCGCCCATCCCGTTTCCTAAGCCTTGCCAGATATTTTTTTTCCATTCACGGCACTAACCTACTATTCTCTATTTCTCCTGTTATAGCCACAAACGATTTTCCTATGGGAATTTAACATGGGGGCTAAAAATAGATTTTTTTTAAATATTTTTTTATTTGTGGATCGATTATCAAAATCGAACTTTTGTTTTCTTAATTACATCATTTGCAAGCTATCTCGCCAGGTTTCGGAGTCAAATTCCAAATATTTTCGTTTTTTGATCGTTAAATTCCCATAGGAAAAGTGATTTGACCATAGGGAGCGCGTGGGTGGACTATGGAATGACAATATGGATGATCACAACTAAGCATATGAAGTTTCAAGCCAATACGACTTACGGATACCAGAGATAGTAGGTAACCGAAAACTTGAACGCTAATCTCAGACAGACAGACAGACAGACAGACAGACAGACAGACAGACAGACAGACCGACAGACAGACAGACAGACCGACAGACAGACAGACAGACAGACAGACAGACAGACAGACAGACAGACAGACAGACAGACAGACAGACAGACAGACAGACAGACAGACAGACAGACAGACAGACAGACAGACAGACAGACAGACAGACATGCGGAAAGACATACGGACAGACAGTCACCTGGACAGACAGTCACCAGACAGTCACCTGGACAGACAGTCACCTGGACAGACAGTCAGGGTGGCGGCTATATACAGAGCTCCAGATAAATTTTGATCTAAAAAGTATTATACCCCCAGATTTCAAATTCAATGCGTATTTTACTTGTACAAATGTATTCATAATTATTGAAAATCGGTGAACATTAAAAGTAAATAAATGACATTGACCTTCAGAATTTGGATGTGGGGGTGTGCGTAATGAAGCATCATCCATAGAAAAACATTGATGTGAAATATTATGAAGGTCTGGCAAGGGGTTAAAGAGATATTGTGAAAAAACAATAACTTTAACGCATTTCTGTTACAAAACCGGTGAACATTACAAGTAAATAAAACCTTGACCTTGAGAATTTGGATGTGGGGGTGTGCGTAATGAAGCATCATCCCTAGACAAACATTGATGTGAAATATTATCAAAGTCTGGCAAGGGGTTAAAGAGATATTGTGAAAAAACAATAACTTTAACGCATTTCTGTTACAAAACCGGTGAACATTAAAAGCAAATAAATGACATTAACCTTGAGAATTTGGATGTGGGGGTGTGCGTAGTGAAGCATCATCCCCAGACAAACATCGATGTGAAATATTATCAAAGTCTGGCAAGGGGTTAAAGAGATATTGTGAAAAAACAATAACTTTAACGCATTTGGCTTACAAAAAACCGGACGACGACGACGCGGAAGACGATGACGGAAAAAGCGCCGACTATAGTCGCGCCTCTGCTAAATCAGGCGCGACAAAAAACTATTTTAAAAATTCGCTTTTTCGGCTTTATTACAGTATTTTCACAACTCAATTAAATAAATGCATATTTTCACATTGCTGTGATTATTTTGAACTCCCACTTTTCATAATCAATGCGTATTCTGCTAAAATAAGTAAAATACGCCATATCTGGAGCTCTGATATGCACCCTGAAAATTGTTTGGGGACGTAAAAACAAGAAACCTGATCATCATCGACCACCGGTAACCCGACTGTGGTATCCACGGCATCCCGCTGGGATCTCCTGTTCATGAGTACCTGTTTACACCGTCGCCATAGCGCAGGTCGGATGTCCTTTCACGCGACAAACGTCACAAATGCTACCATTTTCCACCTCATTTTTCACCTCATTTCCACATCATTTCCACATCATTATATGGGAACACACCGACTACTGTCTGTTCCACGTTTTGCTGGCGACGAAATTTTGGCTATTAAACACATTAAATGTAAAAAATAGTAAAAAGTAAGTACTTTATTATCAATAACAAAAAAGTTACCCTGCCCAAAAAAAATTATTTGATGAAATTCCATCAAATATTGATTTTATTGCGAAAAAAAAATAGATTAAAATAGAAAAGTAAATTTCCAAAATGTTTCGTTTTTTTATCCTTTCGGATCAACAAACGAAAATTTTTGGAAATTGACTCCCCATGTTAAATTCCCATAGGAAAATCCTATTTTCGCAATAAAATCAATATTTGATGGAATTTCATCAAATAATTTATTTGAGGAGGTTGACTTTCGTTATTGATGGAAAAGTACTTACTTTTAAATATTTTTTAGATTTAATGTGTTTAATATCTAAATGTTCGTCGGCAGCAAAACGTGGAACAGACAGTAATCATTTTCCAATTTGTCGGTGTAAATGTTATTCCAAAATTCTATGTTTGCACTTACGAACTTCTTAGTTTTACTAAATTTAGTGAAAATAAGTTCCCATGGGTGCAAAACTAAAATTAGAGCAACATCGGTATTACTGACCGTTTTGGGGAAATCTATGGTTCATTGGTTCAGACTTGATCTCTATGTGTAGGTGGAAAGAATGTACCATTAAGAAATCACAGTAATGTGTTAAGTAAATTAATGGAACTGTTCGTACGAACCTTTTTATCTTACGAAGTTTAGTGAAACGGGCCCTCAGAATCGTATTTTTTTTCAGGACCGCAGTTCCAATACTACACGGAACGTTTCCTAAGCAAAACAGCAGGGCATCCTTTGACATCAGACCACGTTGCCAAGGAGACGAGGGTTCACTATTGATGTGTCCGATGGCGAATACATGGAGGATAGACAGGTGTCCACAGAATCAAACTCATGAACTGGGCATCACATGTATGCAGGCAGATATAGGTGAGAGTCGTTTCCATATATGTGGCTGGTGGGGCTTATGGTATTTGTGATCAGTGTAGCTACTAATCAAATTAATGTCACACTCCTGTAGCCTGATAACAATCTATATTCCTTATTGGAAGCATGGCAGGTGTTTTATTGATGGCATGGCGAACAGTGCAGTTCCTGATCAGACTGTGCGAATGCACAGGCTGATCTGGATATACACTAATCGCAAAACGGATAAGCCCCAGTTATCCAGTCGTAGCCACAAATACATGTACATGTACCTCGTGATCAAATGTGGCAGTGACTGCAGAAATGGGGCTTATGGGATTGTGACCAGTGTACCTGTTGATCAAATGTGGCTGTGACTGGAGACATGGGGTGTATGGGATTTGTGACCAGTGTAGTAGTACTGGCGCTGGCCTAAAGTCCCGTATATAGTTTATTCCAGCTCCTTGTTGGCCCATGTTAAATTAGTTTTTTCACTATAACATCAATATTCGATGGAATTTCATCAAATACAAGCACTTTGGGAGAGTGACCTTTGTTCATTTGTTCATACCCCGTATATGGGTATTCAGCAAGTAATTTGTATATTACATTGATGTATAATTGTTTTTATTATTGTTCCATGATTATTATTTTCGAAATAGGGGACGGGGACATACGACTCGTGAATGGTCCGGGCCCGTGGAAAGGTCGACTGGAGGTGAAATCCAATGGGATTGTGTGGGATTGCAAGACACTTCACTATATGTAAGGTCATATAAACTTAATTTGCTGAATATCATCCCCACCCGCCCCTAGATTATAAGGCAAGATTATTCTTTAAAATATTTGAAGACAAACTATTAATTATTGTTATTTTTAACATAATTGACGACATAAAAAATAATTAAATGCATCCCACCGACCCCATTTTTCCTCCAAAATTCAGACGATATTCAGTAAATTGATTGTGTATGTATATATGGCTTACGTCACTGTGTTGTATTACGCCGATTCCTTCAATGAACTGCTATAATTAATTGACACCAATTCTGCTACAAATCGTTGGATAGGGAAATTGATTATTATATATTATGTGCATAATTTGTAATTTTTGTATCGCACCGAGTCATTCGAGAAACTACTATAATTATATGTAGACATTTCAACTATTGGTGAAAGACACTTAGCTTTTTGATAATTATGTAATACAACGAGTCAAACTGTTATCATTAACTGCCGACAATCTTACCACTCATCGTCGGTTAGGGGCATCGATAATATTGTGTACAGTGCAACCTCTGTACAACAGCCACCCGTGGGAAGACGCAAAACTGGCTGTTGTAGAGAGGTGACTGTTGTAGGGAGGTTAATGCTGAATTAAATTGTGCCGTCCGCTGTTTATTTATTTTCTTTGATAATTATCATCAAACACATGCGTTGGCAACATTTTAGAATCATTTCCATTGGATTCTAAAATGTTGTCAAAATATGTCTTTATTGATAAAGAAGGCAAAAGCAACAGCAGACGACACTTTTCGTGCTCAGCAGTCTAAGGGTTAGATACAGAGGAAATCATCCATGTGGGATATACAATAGCTTTTGTTATAGAAAGGGTGTTGTTATAGATAGGTGGCCGTTCGGGGAGGTTCGACTGTACAAGACACTTCGCTATATTTAAGTCGCTGCGTTCTATTACACTAAGTCCTTCAATGAACTGCTATATTTTATTGAGACAGATTATTGAACAAATCCTGGGATAAAGACATAGAGGATATTCATATTTTTGCAACGAATATGACATATATGTTCATCGAGTGGTGTGAAAAATCAAATATTTCACGCGTGCCGTTTATTTTTGCAACGAATATGACATATATGTTCATCGCGTTGTGTGAAATGTCCATATTTCACGAGTGCCGTTAGGCACGAGTGAAATATAGACATTTCACAACACGAGATGAACATATATGTCATATTCGTTGCAAAAATATGAATATTCTATATATTATATACCGCTCTATGGAAATTAGCAGTTTTTATACGACCGTTTTTAAAAAACGGTACGTATTATGTTTTACCGCACGGCGGGCGGGCGGCTGAAGAAAAAGCGCATAGTTCGTGTACACAACTCCTCCGAAACCGTTCAGTCGATCGATCTGAAACTATACACACGTCTTCTACCGTGGTGTTTTTATGCCAAAAATTTTTTTTTAACAAAGATATCGTCTTTTTAACTTAGCCATTTTTATTCATTTTTCTATACATTTCTATATACGGTACAGAGTTTGTGTACACAACTCCTCCGAAACTTTTCGGTCGATCGATCTGAAACTATGCACACGTCTTCTACACATATTGAAGATGTGCACCTTGGTGTTTCTATGGCGAAAAAGTATTTTTTAACAAAAATATCACCTTTTTAACTTAGCCATTTTTTCTACATTTTTCTATACAATTCTATATACGGTACAGAGTTTGTGTACACAACTCATCCGAAACCGTTCAGTCGATCGTTCTGAAACTATACACACGTCTTCTACACATATTGAAGATGTGCGCCTTGGTGTTTTTATGCGGATAAAATATTTTTTAACAACAATATCGCCTTTTTAACTTAGCCATTTGTTCTACATGTTTCTATGCAATTATATATACAATACAGAGTTTGTGTACACAACTCCTCCGAAACTGTTCAATCGGTCGTTCTGAAACTATAGCCTACACACGTCTTCTACACATATTGAAGATGTGCACCATGGTGTTTTTATGCGGAAAAAATATTTTTTAACAAAAATATCACCTTTTTAACTTAGCCATTTGTTCTACATTATTGTATCCAATTCCCTATCATTTCTACTTTACACTCTACTTTTCTATCTCTGCCTAAATTAGCATACATGTTTAGCACAACTAGATGAAGAAATAATGCTATAGACTTTCAAATTCTCATTAATGTTTCTTGCCTTGGCGACAGCTTCACATTTCTGCATCTTCGCTGTCTGGCACATATTCGACGGGCGTATTTTGTGACTTGCGGCACTCTTGTTTAGACTGTATACGGTAATGAATGTGTATGTGCAGCCTATTTGCAGTCCGGCACTGCAGATGATCGTTATGAATATAGATAGCGGAAGTAGTCGTATTTTCACCGGAAGTTGTTTATTTCATCGACTTTTATTTACATCGTATAACTATGTATTTCATGGGTAGGTATATAATAAAAGTTGTTTATTTATCACAGCCAGTAACGTAACCAGGATGAGGCAGACGAGGCTGTTTCCGCAAGTGCCGCATGTGCATGCAAAATAATTACAGACTATAATGAAGATAGTATTACAAAAACTATGATACATTTGAGAATTCTAACAGTTTTTGAGAGATTATATCTCCGCAAAGCAAAATTTATGTATAAAGTATCAAAATCAGACACTCCAAACTATCTCACAGAATTATTCCATGTCAAACCTCAAAACAATAATTTGCCAATACTAAGATCAGCTTCCACAAACAATTTTATAATACCGAAACCAAATAAAGAAATTTTTAAACAAAGTATTGCATATGCAGGTCGAATAATATGGAACAGCTTATCAGAAAACTTGAAATCTGCCAAATCAATAAACTCATTCCATTGCAATTTTATAAAAATAATTAAAAGTTAATAAATTGTTGGAATAAGAAACCTTTAACCACGCCCAAACTAAAAGACACAAAATTTTGATATGATAACCATACCATGTTAACTTTCCATTTTATGTAGATATTTACCATTGTCTAGTTGTATGTAAACACACATGTATATAAAATTTTGAGACCATTGGATTAGATTGGGGTGGCATGTAGCAGTCCATTCCAGTTAATTTGGGATGAGAAAACCACCAGATTACCAACTATAGACATGTGACATGTTTTTATTACCTTGTATGTATGTTTGTATGGATGACAAATCTGATACATGTTTTGTATATAATAGAGGACCACAGGGGAGATATTAGTTTTTAACTAAATGTGTTACCCTCTGTAAATAAAGACTATTATTATTATTATTATTATTATTTCCTCGTCTGTCATTTTGCCGATTTTTGCGATTTTTGCGGCCGACAGAAAAGCTGCATAATTTGTGTACACAACTCCTCTGAAACAGTTCAGTCAATCGATCTGAAACTATACACACGTCTTCTACATATATTGAAGATGTGCACCTTTGTGTTTTATGCCGAAAAATATAGTTTTGAACAAAAATATCACCTTTGTAACTTAGCAATTTGTTCTACATGTTTGCATACAATTCTATATAGTGTACATAGTTTGTGTACACAACTCCTCTGAATCCGTTCCGTCATTCGATCTGAAACTATACACACGTCTTCTACATATATTCTATATAATTTCCACTTTACACATCTCTACCTAAATTAGTATACCTGCTTAGCACAACAAGAGGAAGATATACTGCTATATATTTTCAAATTCTCATTAATGTGTCTTGCCTTGGTGACAGCTTCACATTTCTGCAACTTCGCTGTCTGGCCCATCTTCGACGGGCGTATTTTGTGACTTACGGCACTCTTTTTTCTGTTTCTAAGAATTAAACAAATCCCCGGGGTGGTGGTGGGAGAATGCTTCCTGAGCCCCATATCGGGACTTGGTTCGCCTCGTCTGTTGTGTTTGCCTCTGGTTACGGCCCTGGCCGCTCAATGCCTTCTTGTAATGTTTATCACGAAATGCATGATGGACACGGAGAAACCCAGTACTATGTCAATTTCAGGAATACCAATGCAACGTCATATCGGGTGCCGAGAGGTTTATCGTTAACTTTGCTACGTTCGCTTGATTGCCATGGCAACGAAACCAATATTGGACAGTGTAGAATCAGAAATTACAACAATAGCTGCATGGGACGGACGGACGAAGCTGTCGGTATTGACTGTTCAGGTCAGTATAGGATGCAACGGTGATGTCGTCATATTTCACTATCATTCGCTTATACAACCATCTGCGTTCATCTTGCCCACAGGTGGAAGACTCTGACCTACAACATAAAAGAAAATGCCCATTTAAAAAATCACATTACATTGGCGAGCAATGCCCACTGTTTCCGAACATTATTATTGTGCAAATGAGAATAAAAAGACGAAATATATTTTATAGAATAATCAGTTTGGGTGTATATGTATGGCGTGTCGACAAGGTGTTTGCCTTAACCATATATTACATGGTCACGTGTCGTGTATCATGGTATTATACTCGCTTGACCATTCATAAACTGTCCCCTATTCAGTGACTGAATTGGGCGTGCTGTCATCGGCAACATAATGTCATTGTAATAGTACTTGCAAGACGACCATTGTTGCAAATGTTGGAAATGTTTCAATATTCTGTTTCTCAGCCGGTGTTCCAAATATATCACTATGTAAATTAGCCACGCCCATTTTTATTTCCATGCAAATACACAACCGCCTGCGTTTATCTTGCCCAGATGTCAACAATTCTAAACAACTATTGGCAATCTGATTTCGCTGTCAAGCAGTTTGATTGTCTGAGCCTGAGCTGCAGCGCAACTTAGGCTCAGCCCATCAATCTGTTTGATTGAAAGCACATTATTCAAACAGTTAAAAAAAACACCAAGTAATAACTACATGTACATGTATGGGCAAGATCAGCACAGGTTGTAGTATATGACCAATTTCAATGCAAATTGGCAGCAAACAGGCACACATACTACTGTTATTTCCATGTACTTAACCCTTTCAACCCGAAGCCCGCTATAGCAGTTTATGCAAACAGTGAAGATCCAGATGAGCCGGCTCGTAACGAGCCGTCTCATCAGGATCTGCACTTTATGAAAGTAATTTTCATATTTTTGAGTACAAAAAAATACCCCCTATTCATAAATGGACTAGTCTGAAAATCATTTTGTGATGATTGGATTGGCTGCAACATTAACATATCAAAATCCATTGCAGTTACTTAGGGGTGAAAGGGTTAAAGGTACATGCCCACTCAGTAGGACATTTTCTGGTAAAATAAACATCCATTCAACATTACCCCGCGTATTGATTGGCACTTCTATCAGGGGCGATAACCGTGTTTCCTTAAAATGTTAGCGGACATTACTATTTATTATATGAATTGATCTGCAATCATGCTAACATCGTCAATAGTGTCATTTTTGAAAACGTTATGAGCGCAAGTTTTTCGAAGAGCATGTAAAACAATTGTTTCGACTACCATTTTGAAATACCGGATTTATTTCCCTCGACATCTGAAAATCAGCACGCGTTTCTTTATCGGATTTCCAGATGTTTCGGGAAATAAATCCGGTATTCAAAATGATAGTTGAAATAACTTTATATACTGAATGCAGAATAAACAGTAAAGCTGCAAAATGAATTCTATGTATATACAAAATAATCTAATTATTGATATCAATACATCGAAATATTGATATAAATAAATACTGAATAGATAGTAAAACAACGCCCCGTACATTACAGAGGGCTTGTCGGTCACCATTGGGAACGCTCACACGTTGGGCGGTGAAGTAGAGTTCCACCTGCCCAACACGTCCACATCTTATTCCGTCTGTGCGTCCGGTGTCGACACAGCCGCAGCCCGGGTGATTTGCTCCATGGCCGGATACAGGTTTGGACTGTCTTGGTTATTGTTTATTGATTATAGACCAATGGAAGCATGTGATTTGTGGCCGTGATTGGAGAAATAGGGCTTATGGGATTTGTGACCAGAGTAGCATATCGTTTTATCTCATATTGCGACTCTGTCTCCAATATATATTAAATATATTCATTGAACGTGTCAATAAGTAAACAGTTATATTTATGACAAGACGGCATGGCCTGTTGTCCGGAATCCACGAGATGCAGATCTTGTTCAGACGTGTGCATGCGCGTTCCGGTGTCAAATCGTCAACGTAGTAGTATTACACTTCGAAAGCACTATTATGGGAGGTGCTACATTCAAACAGACATGTGCATATTTAATCTTTAATAAACTATTGTATTAACATTCATTATATGAACTATAACTATTACGTATTATTTACGTACTTTCGTTTCCCATTGATACACAATGCAACGCAAGACGTGAACATTTTTCCATATGGACGTCTCGTGTGTTCATATTGGTCAGTGCCGGAACTACGCTTCACATCGCAAAATAGTTCCTTCTAAATCAACACTAATTTGTATATTTTGATTATATTTTTACAGTAATTTTGCGGCGCATACAAATTGAGTGATTTACGTATATACTAATAAGGTCATTTGATTTGTATGTGGATATATGCCACTCGTTCCGCCGCGCAACGATATTGCACGCTGCGGAACTCGCGCATATATCCACATACAAATCAAATAAGCTATTTATAAATGGAACGGGAACTCTCGAACGAAAAAAAATGATGTGTTTTCGCGATTTCGCCTTTCTCTAAGTTTTGTCTTTTGAAGGGCGAGCAATGCGAAATCGCACTGGAAACAATCGGCACATTCTTTTACTCATATTTATACCACCGAATTAATCAAAAATCTCCAAAACAAGTTTTCATACCCGATTCGACACAGCATTGTACGTTTTGTGTTACATTATCGCGTCCGCTAATCCTGCCAATATTTGTCAGTTACTTTATTTAAAAAATACTTGAATATTGTGCTTGAAATCATACAGCTTGAAAGTCGGATGCTGAGCTGTATTATAAGCACTGCTAAAGCTCAACCTCAGACAATCAAATTTGTGCTTGCGAGTTGGCATTGCCAATAAATGTTCAGAAACGTTGACAATCTGGTCAAGATTAACGCAGGCGGCTGTCTATTTATAGAGACACGAGCCCAAACATCACGGAAACCACGTCGCTGAACGAGATTTTGTACTCCAACATCCGGTGTGACGGCTGGGAGGATCACGTGGGCCAGTGCTCCGTCAATTTCACGGCCGATAACCAAGACAACTGCTCCGCTGCCGTCATCCATTGCTTCAGTAAGAAGGGTTCCCCTACTCACCCACCCACCGCGCACACACACCTGCCATCCCATTGGCTAACAACAGGAAACAGTTATGTACAGTCGAACCTACCCGAACGGCCACCTCTCTACAACAACACCCTCTATGTAACAGCCGCTATTTTATATCCCAAATGGATAATTGTATCCCCCGGACTCCGTCGGGGTATACTATGGATTTGACAGCGGGCCGCGTCCGCGTCCGCCCGCGTCCGCGTCCGCCGCAGACACTTCTTGTCCGGAGCATAACTCGAACACCCTTTGGAATATTTTCATGAAACTTCACACATGCATAGACCACGACCCGAAGGTGTCGCGCACAAGAATGACAACTCTTGCATAGCTAATATTTTAGTTATCTCCCTTTTTTGTTTCGCGCACTGATTGACCATAACTCGACCACCCTTTGGAATATTTTTATGAAACTTCACACATTCAATTAGACCACGAACCGAAGGTGTGTCGTGCACAATAATGACAACTCTTGCATAGCTATCTCCCTCTTTTTGTTTTTGTGCACTGATTTCCTGTCCGGAGCATAACTAGACCACCCTTTGGAATATTTTCATGAAACTTCACACATGCATAGACCACGACCCGGAGGTGTGTCGCGCACAAGAATGACAACTCTTGCGTAGCTAATTTTTTAGTTATCTCCCTTTTTTGTTTTGCAGACTCTACAAACTGGACAATAATGCATGAAGACCCGTTTTCTCGTCTGCTCTGTACAACTTTTCTAGTGTGCTCTGTACACCTTACCTGTAGAGAGAACAATAGAGACTGGGAGAACCATTCACCTGTGCATGTGCTAGCATGGGCTAGCATGTGCAAATGTCCAGTATTGACCACTATATCTGACCACAGGTAATTTATACAGGTAAATTACTACATTGTATATTACATTTCCGTAAACTGTGTTGAAAATATTGTGGCATTATGTGGACCTGTGCAGATATATGTAGATAAATATAGGACTATTAAAAAAAATCCTGGGCTCCAGTAGCAAGCATTATTTTTTTGGATTTTTAAACTTTTTTTTCCATTTCTTTTTTTTTCATTTTTTTTTTTTCAAATTCTTTTTCAATTTTTGTCTAGTAGCATAATGTCGTAAGTGCTATATACAGACTATTATCATATAGTAAAACAATTATTGACTAGTGAGCCATAGAATATAATCTGATATTCTATGGCTCACTAGTCAATAATTGTATAATATGTTCGGGCCAGTGAAAATTGCTTTCGGGCCCAGGCTCGAGGTCAAGGCTGGACAAGGCGAGGCATTTGATTCCGCGGAATTCTTGTTTACTTATCTCCCTTTGTTGTTTCGTGCTCTGATTTTGTATCCAGAGCATAACTCGAACACCCTTTGGAATATTTGTATGCCCCACCACGACAGTGGAGGGGGCATTTAGTGTTACCCTTGTCCGTCCGTCCGTCCACACACACGAATGGGTACTTGTTGTAAGCGTACGGGGATCTTATTGGGTAGGGTTAGGATAGTGTTGGGTACTCTTGTTGGGTATTTTTATAGAGTAAAAACCTAACAAGTATTCATTCGTAGGAACGTGCGTCCCGTCCTCCCGTCGTCCGTCCGTCCGTCCGTCCGTCTGTCCGTCCGTCACAAAACTTTAACACTCGGGTAAATGTCTCATAATTTCTTCATCCTTCAACCGATCTCCTTCATATTTCATATACTCATTGCTATAATGGTCCTCTGCCGCCCTGTGCCAAATCCACGTTCGTCCTGCCCCCGCCAAGCTTAGGGTTAAGATCACATACTTAGTGCTTCAAGAACTTTAACGCTCAGGTAAATATCTTATAATTTCTGTTTTCTTTCACGGATCAGCTTCATATTTCACATATGCATTGCTCTAATGGTCCTCTACCGCCCTGTGCCAAATCCACGTTCGTCCTGCCCCCGCCAAGCCCAGGGTCAAGGTCACATACTTGGTGCTTCAAAAACTTTAACGCTCAGGTAAAAGAAAATTTGACTTGGAATTTGGCCTCATTTATTATCAAAGCGATATGTGGGACATCCGTGTTCTATGAACACATTTTCTAGTTTATTAAACTTCACACATGCATAGAAGACGACCCAAAGGTGTGTCGCACGTAAGAATGACAACTCTTGCGTCGTTAATTTCTTAGTTATCTCCCTTTGTTGTTTCGTGCACTGATTTCGTGTCCGGAGCATAACTCGAACAACCTTTGGAATATTTTCATGAAACTTCACACAGGCATAGACCACGACCCTAAAGGTGTGTCACGCAAGAATGACAGCTCTTGCATCACTAATTTTTTTGTTATCTCCCTTTGTTTTTCCGTCACTGATTTTGTCTCCGGAGCATAACTCGAACACCCTTTTTTCAAACTACTTGTGTATCTGGGGAGGGGGATACACATGCGCTTGTCGACAAGCGTCCATTTCTAGTTTCCTCTATATTTATCCATTAGACTGCTGAGCATGAAAATTGTTGTCTGATGTTGCTTTATCATTCATTCTCAATAAAAACATGCTTTCACAGCACTTTAGAATCATTTCCATTGGGATAACTAGAATAGTAGGTTAGTGCCGTGAATGGGAAAACATGTCTGGTGCGGCACGGAAACGGAATATTTCATCAAAATCCGTTACGTAATAAAGACAATATGAAAGAATACGTACCTTGAATCGGATGGATTCTGGAAGTTGCAGTACTTGTTGTTGTTGTTAGTACCACGTGACCATTCACCTTGTACCTCGGTGAAGACTACGGATTTCTCAATTATATATGTTCCACTGTATTTCAACTGTATCAGTATGTAGTATTTGACATGCTTTCGCAAAAAAAATACGACAATAATTATTATCATATTATTATCAAAATTATTGGAGATAACATAAAACAAAAACAATAAATTAAACTTGACATTTGCTTGCTCTACAGTGAGCAATAAAGTGCACTGTAGCTCACGACCTCGTGCACGCATGTAAGCAATGAAATGCACGACTGTGCACTACATAGTGCAATGTGTCGTTGAAGTCTCCTGCACATTGAGCATGTTGAGTGCACTAAGTGTTACCTTTAGCTCAAGTCCCCCTTGTGCCTACTGAGTGGGCGTGTACCTTTAAACTCACCTTTAAACTTATTGACTTTATAAGAAACTCAGCACAGCCTCGTTTCTTGTGAAATCAGTGAACTCATTTAATATATAACATATTAAATCATCAATCATGTAAGATCATCTGTTTCTACTTCATTTTAGATTGCCAGCACATATACACGTCAACATCCGGGTCCCTGTCGTCGCCGTATTTCCCGTCCTACTACCCCGGCAATACGGACTGTCTATACAAAATTACCCCTCCCGGTCGACAGCTACTAAAGTTAGACTTTAACTCGCTACACCTAGCGGGCGATGGTGATTATGTGGAGGTATGTTAGTTAAACAGCTACCAATAACAGGTTATCGGATCACGTGGTTACCAAAAGATGTTTGTCGGTTTAAACAGTTCTTCCTGGTGGAGGTTGCTATTTTAATTTACTGAGGTTCCAGTAACAACTACAAGTACATGCGCTGATGAGCTGTTGTACGTCAGGTTCTAGTCGAGTTGGTGTCAGGTTCTAGTCGAGTTGGTGTCAGGTTCTAGTCGAGTTGGTGTCAGGAGTTCAGTCGAGTTTGGTGCGAATTGTCGTCGAGTTTGGGTGAGGGTGATTATAATATACGCTATAGTTCACCCTACGTTCTAAGTCAATCGCTGTCCAGTAACAAGCTCCACTTACACAGCTCCAGATAAGCTGCGTATTGGCGTATTTTGCGCAAATATTTTAGCTGAATACGCATTGATTATCAAAAGTGGGAGTACAAAATACGCACAGCAATGTGAAAATACGCATTGATTTTCAAATTGAGTAGCGAAAATAATGTCATAAATTTTAAAATTCACTTAGTTGAGCTGCAAAAAGCAAACAGTTTTTGCAGCTCAAATAAGTGAATGTTTGAATTTGTATATTGTTTTATCATTTGTTCGCTATTTAGTAATGAAGAAAATCAATAACCCATTTGTAAAAGTAAAATACGCAATGATTTTGAAATCAGGGGGTATAGTACGCTTTAGACAAACAGCTTATCTGGAGCTCTGCACTTATATCACTTATGGTGAATATCACCAATCAATATTCATACGTACACGACGAACATATAAACAAACGGCGAAGTCTCGTTTTCTATGAAATCTGTAAACTAGTAGAATAAATACCGTATTAAATGTCATTTGTGTAGATTCTTCTCTATGTACATACTTATAATTATTGTTATCGTTTATCCGAGTTTCTCAACCACTGAAAGAACGGCATTTCGTCTCAATTAATAGCATATTGCGACGCTTTCGCCAATATGTATTAAATTAATCATTAAATGTTCAGCGCTATCTTTAGAACGTATTTGCTGTCATCAGTTCACGAGACGCAAATCATATTACCGCCCACACACGCGCTCACTTCCTGTCACACCGCCAATCACATACTAGTATAGTGATTCGAAATCACGTTTATGGACGAAGCTTCGCGATTGTGCTGGGTAAACAATAAGTAAGTAATAATTCACATATTGAATATGTGAACTATAACTAATACATATTGCAAGATTTAACCCCAATATGTTCCATATTACCAGATTTAATTATTAACTGTTCGACAGGAAATGAAAATGAAAAATCAATACGCGGATGGGAGATGCGTAATAGTTATAGTTCACATATTGAATGTTTAATAAATTAATTTATTAAATAATTAATATGTGAACTATAACTAACTTATTGTTTGACACGCCCCAGGGCGTGTTCATGTTACGTTTGAACGGAGCTCCGCCCCCTACACGCTTGTAAATCACGATACCATTACGTGATTGGTGGTTTTAAAACGAATCGACCATGTACACGCGGTGACCTGGTGCGCGTCACAGGAAATTACAAGACGGAACCTCTGGTTATAAATATAACTTTGCAAGTATTGCAACATTTAATGACGAAATCGTCGCAATATGCGATTAATTGAGACGAAATGCTGTGCTTTCATTGGTCGAGAAACCCGGGCATAAATACATGTAGCACAACCTGGCTCAACGATAAATGGGTTATTATTGACATATTAAATTTTAAGGAACTAAATGGAGCGATCGCTGCCGCTCCCTTGCAATTAATTCCTTACAATTCCAATATGTGCACAATAACTTATATTCTTATCTAGGTGCGAGACGGACCGCACGGGCGACAACTCGGGTATTTTACGACAACGAACAGAGTTCCATACCTGATTACGGACAAAGACTTTTACATCCGGTTTAAGACGAACAATCACACTGTAGCCTCGGGGTTTAACGTCACATGGAGTCGTACGTAATCGTATATTTGTGGTTGCGACTGGAGAAAGGTGGCTTATGGCTTTTTCCACCAGTGCAGATCGAGGTATTAAACGATTTTACTGTCTGCATAAGAAACAATTTAATCAGAATAGTTACTGTTAACTGTCAATGGCGGATTTTTTAAAATCAGTAATACATTATTTGTTTTCTTTTATAAAATTTCCAATAAAAGGCAAGCAACTTTACCCCCACCGTCCTCCACCTACTGCTTTTTACTCTCCAGCCCTGATACTAGAAGATGCCGTAACCATGGGCTGTGGGTCGCACGGGTGGGACGTGGGTGTAAACACGACCATTCTCCGCCGAATATACCCGGATACTGGCGTGTCACAGATCAAACTCACCGACCAACGCTGCACGGGCAGAGTCATGGGAGACCTCGTGGTGTTTCAGCAATCATACGCCCAGTGCTCGACGCAATCTAAGGTAGTACATTGGAGGAATGGGGCATAAGTGTAGCTGCTGGTCAAATAGCACACTCCTGTATCCTGATAACGATATGTAGTGTTTGTTAGAAGTATTATTGGGTGTTTCATTGGTGGAATGACGAACATATCTGAACTGGATCTACACTAATCGCAAAATCCATACACCCAACTTCTTCAGTCACAGCCACATAATTATATATAATTTAGAATGGAAGATATCTAAATAGACATTTAAGCAACATACCGTTTTAGCGGCTGGAACATGGTCATCATTAAACGGAAGAAACCGCAGTCGTATTGATGAAAAATAAGATTTACCTGAGACATCATGGGCGCCGCCCTTATTGCAGTGTAAACAATAGACCACGTGATCCCATACCCTGTAGATGTAGATATGGGCAGGCGGCTGTGTATCTACATGTAGCCAATTTCACCAAAATTACTAGGCATACTTATCTAGCAAAGTGTACTTTGAGGGAGCAATCATTTGTATTTCCGAAATGCATTCATATAGAACTAACGACTCTATATATTTAATTTCAGGTCTCCAGATAAGGAATTAGTAATTGAGTATTGTTACT
>CM055275.1:80793338-80809279 GCA_029237695.1 Conchocele bisecta
GCGGAATACTAACATTCCCCCAACTTCTGCAATAGGCGACAATGATATAACTCGGTTGACGTTTCGTGAAAGTCCGTTGTCTCGAGCCCGTGCGGGTTCGGCCTATTAAAAAGTTAGACCCCTTCCTATAATGGTTAGATGGAAGGGGTAAATTTTTTTTTTCTTCATTTATTTATGCTTTTAGGCATATTTAATGTATTTATATACCTCGGTCCGTTACTTCACCCTGTGTTATTTCAGTGCCGAAAAGCGAACGATTTATTCCGGCAACTAGAAATTCTATGGTGTAACAAAATCCCGATGAGTCTTGACGTTCTACTCTTGCCGAATTGTGACCACGGCATGGGTGAAGCCACAATCATGGAGGGGGCCACGTTTAATTCGCTCGATGAATTTGTTTTGCCCGAACGATGGGACGTCCAGCTTGTAAAGAAAAGGTATTACAGTTTATAAAAACCTGGTTCTGTATCGTACTTCCCTGTTATATGTTGCTATATAGCTTCTATTGGGGCTACCCATTCCGAATACAATTTATTGACCCGCATCTAGTCCGCACTTACACCTGTTCAATCTCATATCGACCGCGCATGCGCGCACGGGAGACTTCCTCTTTGCTTTGGACGGCTGATGTGAAAGTATCCTTTTTGGTGCACCTTTTTGTTTGGCTGTTTTATACGCTCTATTCATGATTATTGTCTGTAAGTAGGCAATAACTTATGTAATAGAGTGTGGGCCATTCATTTCTTTGAGTTGCTAGTCGAAAATATTTAATTTTGAAAGTTTTTTCGAATTTTTCTTTGTGTGGCCACAGAGCGCGAACTCGCGATTTTTCTATTGTCGGACGTACCTATTGTTGACAAAGAAATTTTTTAATTTTTTTTTTTCAGATTTGTTTCGTTCGATATTTGGTACAAGTTTTCTGTACCGCGGTCACCATGGGCAAAGGGACGCCTAAGCCCAGTGCGGGTCAGAGAAATTTGGGTTGTGGTCACAGAGCGGGAAATTGGGATTCCCATGAGATCATCTGTTTCCGATGTTGTCAGAAACAGAACGGTTGCTCACGGGAGAAACCGTGTCCTGTCTGGGCACTATGGGGTCCCAAAACTTGGAGTCAGGCGCTGTCTGTGAGGTCTTATCAGGATAAGAAACAGTCGGCGCTGGGCAGGATTCAGAAACTTAAGACTGTTTCTGAATCTTCGCCAAGTCCAAGTCCGGTTAGTGGCAGGGTGTCTCTTATGACTGAGGCACCCAACGTCGCTAGTTCTGCTCAGGGTGGTCCGCTACCCAATGAGCAAGAACACCGGACACCGCAGGTAGCGTCAAGCGGATAGGCGATGTTAGTACAGTACACGCCAATCCAATTGATCGCTCCTCGCTGGAATGCAAGCGCGTTCAACCTGACACCGGACACCAGACATAGCCTCTGATATCGGCGGCGCTGGTTTTGACCACGCTGGTTCAGAGAGCTATCAGTACCTGGATAAGGAGATACAACAGGGTGGAGGTAAAGGGCATAGGCATACCGACACTCTGTATTCGTCCAGCGGGGAGTATGATGGCGTCATTCAGGGGCACTCAAATTCACCGTGTGGGATGGGTAGATCTCGGGCGTCTAGGAAGAGAACTAGGTCGAATTCTAGTTCTTCTTCCGGGAGCTCATCTACCAACCCGAGGGCGTATCGATCCAGAAAGCATAGGCGACGTTCTAGGTCTCATAGAAGTTACGGGCATAGAAATCGTCATGGACATAGTGGACACAGGTCTCGATCACGGTCGGATGACAGTTCATCTTCGAGGGGCCAGATTGTGATCTTGCTATCGTCAATCTCCAAGATGATGGAGAATTTACAAGGCAAAATGCACCAGGCATGGCTGAGGAAAGGAAAACTTCACCAGTTCGTGTGGAAGTTACCGATCCTCGGGAGAGAGCAGTTGTGGAAGAAGGGGGCCAATATTTGGAACTGGAATCGGCAGCTAGCGTAGCTGACGATGACAGTGCACCTTCTTATCATGAGGCAGTGGCTGCAGTATACCAGTATCTGCCTGAGAATATTTGTCAGGCTCAGCCTGCACCGGTGCCGAGGGCTAAGTCCTTGTGGGAGGCAGATTCAGTCTCTGCTCCAAAGGAGATGCCTAGATTGCCTCAGTCCCCCACAGTGAGTGCACTGTTAGAGGATTTGAACAGGGCACAGGGGTTTGACCCCAAGAAGGTGGGGTCTCTGACGCCCAAGACATTTTTGGCATATCAGGGCCTAAAGTACTATGTTCCACATACGGAAACTTGGCTTCTGAAGCACCTGGCATTAGATGAGGATGCTCAGAGGATAGGAGTGAACAAGGTTTTGTTCCCCAAGGCACCGAACACTCTGTTGGAGTCCATTCTTCCCGGATAGGGAAGGGATCTGCTGCGGGCTGCACCACTTCAAGCCAAGACTTTGTTTGGCGAGAAATGTTCGCAGGTGGCTACTGCGGACGCTGCTGAAAGACAGTCAGCAGTTAGCAAGACAGTCAGTGGCTTCTTCGGCAAAGCAGTTCACCGCTAGGAAGCAGAACTCAGGAAAGAGAGGGGGACATAAGCAGTCAGCTTCGGCCTCACCGTCTCCTATTCCAGTGATTAAAGGAACATGTGGCTTCAAACAACCCTTACCACCTATGCCGCACCAACAGGGTGGTGCGTCCAGGGGTGGCGCTGCACGCGGCAGGGCGCTTTGCGTTTGGGGGACTGGGACAAGCCTGTAGGAGGGAGAATATCCGATTTCCTTCCAAGATGGAAGGAAATAACGGATTGCAAGTGGACCATGTTAGTGGGAAAGGGACATTTCATCCCATTCCACACCAACCAACCCCCCCCCCCCCCCCCTGAGGTGGATGTCACCAAAGTGGGAACCATACAGGGATTCGTGGAAAAGGGAGTCACTAGTTGCGGAAGTGAAATCCCTTGTAGCGAAAAACGCAATTGTGGAAGTCAGAGATTGGCAATCTCCGGGCTTCTACAGCAGGCTTTTCGTGGTTCCAAAGCGAAACGGCAAGCTGCGCCCCGTATTGGATCAGTCAATGCTGAATCAGTTCATTCAAACAGATCATTTCAAGATGGAGACTGCTCGATCAATACGACAAACTATAAGAGTCAACGATTGGGCCGTCTCCATAGATCTACAGGACGGTTACCTTCATGTACCGATGTGCCCTGCATCCAGAAATTTTCTACGATTTCAATCGGAAGGCAGGGTATATCAGTTTTGTGTCCTACCCTTTGTAATAACCACGGCTCCAAGGGTGTTCACAAAACTAATGGACATAATTGCGGCAGAAGCCAGGCGAAGAGGTATTTCCATACTGCAATACCTGGACGACTGGCTGCACGATCGGTCCAGAGCAACACTGCTACTCAATCTACATGTGTTCTGGGATCTGATCACAGGGTTGTAATTCATACCGAACATAGAGAAGTCGGAATAGACAAGACGAATACTTGTATAATGCCATTGGAAAAAGTTCTGTCGGCATTTTTTAGTAAAAGTGGTACGTCTAACTTTTTAACATAATTCGAGTATGCTGAATCCAAAAATGGCGGATACCACGAAGAATTTTGAGGCAAAAGGCTTCTAATTTGAAAAACAAAATGGCCGCCAAATTTTTATTTTTTATTTTTCTATAATGTGTTTAAGTGGTATTATGGTACCAGTATAAGCAATTCAGTGGCAAAAGAGTAATCAGATTGTGTTATATATATTATTAAGACATGACCTTCTAATTTTCTAAATCAGTCACCATTGTTGATTTCTCCAGTAATGAAACTATGCGTCTTTCATACTAAATCGGCCCCCACATATCGGTCGCGGCGCCGGCCCGACTCGTAAAACCACAGGTGAAAGAATCGTACCTGTGATATTAAATTATGTACAGGTCCATTAAGAATGCTTACAAACTGCAAATAACCCAAAATAGCATCGCGTGTAGAGACATTTTTTGCCAGCTATCATTAATTTTTATTATTTGTAGTTTGTAAGCATTGTCAATGGACTTGTACTTAATTTGATATCACAGGTACGCGTCCTTCATCTGTGGTTTTAGGAGTCGCCCGGATGCCGCGACGATATGTGACATGCTGGATACATGTACATCTAATCCACTATAAACCGATTCACACCCAACCCGAAATGTCAGTTTAGATTATGTTCATACATGGGTTTGCATCACCGCCATGAGCCTTACAACTACACAAAGATGTGCAACGTAGACCAGACTTGCGACATTTGCAGCGCATGGTCTTACACTGCATGTGACATGAACAGGATATCATTTGCAGACATGCCGCTGGAATAGGATCCAACGTCATAAGGATGGGTAAAAAGCCATCGTCACTGCGCTCCCACCCCATAGTGTCTGGCGCAGTAAGCTCCGGTATGGCAGTGTCAGCCTGCCTCCAGATCATAGACTGATAAAGTACTCGCATTATGTGAAAGCGGAGAGCATCACTTGTTGGTAGTAATGCATCAGGCTTTACTGATTTTGAGAACAAGTGATATCTCGCTGTTTCAATAGAATCGGTTTGAGGCCCGTTGTAGATTCTACACAGAAACTTCTGAGAATTGCCTGCGTGAACTCTCCTTCACCCAAATCAACGAGTAGCTCGTGGTTGCATTTGAACACTTTCCATGCTCTTCGTTTGGTGTGACGTGACCTGAAAGGTAAGACGTCGTGTCACAGCCTGTGAGAGCATGGAATGGCAGTAGCGATGCTGCTAATTGTGGTTTGAGGCTTTGGAACACTCGCTCTATAGGTATACAGCGCCATTTCTTTGATGTGCCAGTCATCATAAACATGCGCATACACTGTGAACGTGGGAAGTGTGCTATGAGTGGCAACAGTACGTCCGTGTCCCTCGAGGCCACAACGACAGTATCGAACTGGTTATGGACAGCATGAAGAACAAGCCGTGTATCAGCTTCTTCGTGCGTTGCACTTAGCAGCGTTACATCCGTTGCATCGTTTGATGCCCGTAGTTATAGTTCGTCAGCAAACCCACCAGCTACAACTATGTCCTTATCGTGTGGGGCATTGGCAAGTAGTTCCTTAGACAGGAATCTAGCAAGATCATCTTTGTTTGCGGGAAGTGCCATGACGTTTCCCAGTTTTGTGGCAAGGGTACATCACGACTTTCCACATTGCGTCTGATAGGCTGAGCAGCCTTTGTTCGCCGAGCCCTCGTGCTTGACTTAATATACATTTTCCTGTACCGGTCAAAGACAATGTCTATTCTCTGGTACTTAGATCCAGTATGTAGCACTGATTTGACAAATACGTCGGCTAGATCACCGAAGCTTTTTGCAGTAGCAGGTTTGCCAATGGCAACGACAAGTGCTTGACCATCAATGATGAGACATGATGAGTGATCATGAAGTTCAACGGTTTCGGGACAGTCAATGCCTTCGGTTACCAAGTCTGATAATACACTCTTGTTTCCGGTACGGAGTGTGCCATTTAGTTCCGCAATTGATAGAGGAACTGGCATGAGTTCATGCTCAAGAATGCTCGGCATATCAACTTGGCGACCCGCTTCGAAGGCAGTGACCAACCGTTGAAGAACACTCCTGTCTGCCTTCATGACATGTTTTTGGTCTTTAGATCTGGTGTCCTTGACGTCATACAATGACGCAAATGTCGGCGCATTGTTTCTAGCTAAGGTGTCATGTAGTGACATGCTTGGATTGGCACCCTCAGTGACAACCAGTCCTCTCCTGCACAAATACTTGCAACTGTGCCATGCCACGGCATTTGGCATTTAGTAATGATTCTCGTATTACTTCCGTTGCAATGTCTTTGTTTGCAATGTTTTGCAGAGTAGTACGTTCGGTTCCAGTGTGAACACCCCAAATCTCTGGAACGTACCGAGCAATGCCTCTTCATCAGCATTATCTCGCTTTTTGCGGGATTTGGTGCTCTCATTGTGACTTAGTTTCTCACATGAGTGCATCTGGAACATGGCGTATGTCTCTACTGCAATGTGAGACCTCAGGTTGTAAGAGAGTGTCCATCTAGATAAGGCGGAGGTAGTATTTTGTAATGCCAACAATTCCACCACCCACCCTTCTTGCCTACACCATTCAACCACTCTTGAGCTTGATCAGGGTCTACTTGGTTGAATTTGCGTGCCGAACGCTTGACCACAAAGTTACCCTTTTCAAACTCTGTCAGTACCGGAGCAGGAAGCTGGTGCATTTCGGCCAGATATACTGGCCCCCATCTGGCATAGTTGTAGTGGTCGTAGTGCATAAAATATGGCAACATCATCCCGAACGACTGCAGATGGAGTTCCAGATACCATCACGCTGTGCACGGGTGAATAGTAGGAGTATGGCTACCATGTCCATGTATTTCCACCAGAAGGACACATTTGCATGCTCACCCGATTGACTGGCAACAAACTCATCGAGTGGCTTCTGAACTCGTTCATGTTTCAGCAATGTCGCCAACTCGGCATTCATTTCCGTATAGGGATTATCACACAGATCTGATATCTGGTCATAATACTCTATGTCAGACTCTTTGACGAAGTCAAGAACACGGGGCATCACCTGACGCCACAATGCTTGCAGTGTCAGTTTATGGAGCCTCATGCCTTTGTTGTATGCCTTACCAGACAGAACTAGTTCAGCCGTACCCTGACCAACTAATCCACATTCTATCTATACCTCAGCTAACCCAGATCCGTTCATATGAACTCCAATAGTCTTTAAAAAGTTCATGGAGATATGAAGGCCACCAAGGCGTGGAATCAGTAGATTCTGGTACTCCGGGACGGACCATTTTAGTTCCATCAACTTGCAATACAACGCTTGGTCAACAGTAATTACTGTATGCTCTTGTCCAAGAGCCGACGATATGGTCATGCATCGCTTCACTACTGTGTTCAGCGTGTCAAACTCATGTGCAGGGGTAAGGCTGATGGTATATACCCAATTGATGTTAGGTCAGAATCGTCTGATGACAGTGATTCGTTAAACACTGTCCACCCCACCTTCTCTTCTGATGTCTGACGTTGTGTAAAGAATGCTAAGTCAGTAGCCTGTGCATCCTTTACACACTCAGAATCAGCAACATCGTCGTCAAACCAAGCCGTTTCCACAGGTTTTGAAAAGACTGGAAGTGGCTTGTTTGGTTTGATGTTGACAGGAATCAGCTCCTCAATAATTGGGGGACTTTCAATGTGTGACTACGGGACAGATCAAGTGTATGCAACATGACGTCAGGCTCGAGGCCTCGCTGCCATGCCGCTACCTGGGTGGCGTGGAAAGTATTCTTCCCATCAAGCGTTTCGTCAAGAATGTCAATGTTATCAGCAGTATAGTGAACACATTTGTTTGGTACAATGTTTGGTGGAATTACAGCCCCAGTTTGTGTGTCTAGTGTTTTCTGTGTACTTTTTGCAAAAGCAGTGTCCATTTTCAATACCTGTTCGTAGCTGAGACAGTGGCCAGCATTATGTAACAACTGTACTAGACTGCACTAGGTTTTTTTTTAACAAAAGTGGCATTTCTCTTGTACATACATATTGAAACACATAACTAATTCGCATTGATACCAATTTCTATTAGATTAATGCGTACTTGATGTGCTTTATACTTCTAAGCATTGAAAGCACGAAAACACATGACAATAGTATTGTGGTCAGCTACCCTGTTCAGTATACATATTTACAAGTATGTTCACTCATAGGTGTATAATCACAATGGTTTATATTTAAACAATAGTCAAATATTATTTACATATATTGGTGCGTTGACGTTTTGACCGAAGAATCACGATTTTCATCAACCAAAATAGCGCAAACTGGAGGTCATTATTTACATCAACACCGGGATTTCACGCGCTACGCGCGCACCTGTCATATATGGTGCACAGTCAGTGTAATTGAATTTTAGGATTTTTTTTCTGTGGTTGTTATATCGATAAACTATCGTTTACAATATCAATCGCTTATGAAGGAATATGTTCAGGGTCAAAAGCTAAATAGCCTAGCCTAATAGGATTTAAAGGTTCATGGAGCCTAGAATATGCCATCAGTGTTGTTCCACCATCATCGCCGATATATATGGCAAACAAAACAATGTTTTACATCTCTATAGTAACAATACTGTAGCATGTATTGCACCAATACTTAGTTGGTTCACTAACATGTTCTTGGCATGGGCTCACATTATCTCACCAGAACTATTAATAAAATATATACACATTTCTTTCAAATATTTTGTGAATATTTTTAGTTGTAAGCATACACAACTCCTTTGTAATGTATTGCACAACCCATATAACGTTATTTGCATGTTCATTTGCATACAATTTGCTTACAATAATGCACTCATTCAATTTAACTAAGACCAGGAAAGGCGGACAAAAAAAGATTGGCCGCCATTTTGTTTTTGCAAATTTGAAGCCTTTAACCTCATTTGTTTTCGTGGTATCCGTCATTTTTTGATTCAGTATACTCGAATTATGTTAAAATGTTGGACGTACCACTTTTACTAAAAAATGCCGACAGAAGTTTCATTTCTTGAAATGCCGACTAGTCTAGAACTGGTACCGACTCAGGACTTCTGCTATGTAGGGATGAATTTCCTTACCAAGCTGGGGATAGTCAGGGTGGACAGGACGTTGAAGCTGGTCTTCAAAGTCTTGGACTCAATTCAACTACCAGCCAGAGAGCTATTGTCACTGCTGGGAGTCTTGAACTCGGCAGCAGATATGATGTGTCTAGGGCGTCTACATCTACGACCCCTGCAGATATATTTGCTCTTCCACTGGACAGGTTGATACCGCTGTCCAAAGACTTCAAGCGTCATCTCAAACGCTGGGCTCAGTGGACGTGGTATCTCCAAGGGGTTCCCATGTCAATTCCCGATCCAGAGTTGGTGTTGACCACAGACGCGTCCAACTCAGGGTGGGGAGCTCACCTGGAGCCCCTGGGACTGGTGTTCTCGGAGATATGGTCGGAGGAATGGGCAGGGTGCCACATCAATATGCTGGAGTTGAGGGCGGTAATGTTGTCCCTAGCAAAAGCACTCTCCCAGATAAGGGGAAAAGCAGTGCAGATTGCCATGGACAACACTACGGTAGTGGCATATCTGAACAGACAAGGTGGCACTCGGTCTGTGAGCCTATGACTGGAGGCCAGGGAATTACTTATCTGGTGTCACTAGAACGGCATAGTACTGCAGGCAAGACACATTACGGGGAAATCCAATATTCTGGCGGATTATATGTCAAGGGTGGGGTCACCAGTTCTTACCGAGTGGTCACTGTCAAAGACGGTTGCCAACGATATGTTTGCAACCAGGATGAACAATCAGCTCCCAATGTATGTGTCTCCAGTACCGGACTCCCGAGCATGGGGAGTGGATGCAATGTCCTTGTCGTGGAACCAAGTGGACGGGTACGCATTTCCTCCATTTGTCCTACTGACTCAGGTGTTGCAGAAGATTCATCTATCAAACTGCCAGGTGACACTAGTGGCTTCATGTTGGCCAACGAGAAGTTGGTTTGCCAACATACTGGAGCTCCTAGTGGACCATCCGGTGGTTCTTCCAGTGTCTCCCAGGCTTCTGTCTCAGCATGCGGGGAAGACACTACATGCAAATCCTCACATTCTGAACCTTCACGCCTGGATGTTATCAGGAAGGGAATCAGAAAGGATAAGTTTTCGCAGCAAGCCCAGTAGCTAGGACAATCACCCCCAAATGGAATCTTACAGTGGTTCTATGGGCCGTATGAGCCATGTCACAGGCTTCCCTCCTCGACTGGTCAGTCAAGACAGTGTTCCTGCTCGCTTTCGCTTCAGCGAAAAGGAGGGGGGAATTGCACGCCCTGTCTATGGAAGATCAGAATGATTATCTTGTTTTTGGTAAGGATTCAGTTACTCTATGTTGCGAAGTGGGTTTCCTTCCTCGTGATTCCTGCCCTTTCCAAATCAGGTCAGTTATCTGTGACATAAACCACACTATGCCCAGTCAGGGCAATTCGGCACTACATCTCAATGACTAAACGGTTGAGAGGTAGATGCAAGAGGTTAAAATTTATTCCGTGCATGGGTAATCAGGACCTATCCAAAGCGTCTGTTTCAAGATGAATATCTCTAGCGATACGCAGAGCATATCAATCCACTTCGGGTAAGACACTCAGAAAGTTAAAAGTCAAAACCCATGAGGTCAGAGCAGTATCTACATGTACCTCTTGGGCTTTCCTCAATAGAGTGCCCATGGATAAGATAATGGAAGCGGCATTATGGAGATCTCATTCTCATTTTTCTCAGTTTTATTTACGCACACTGACGTCGCAGAGTGCAGATATTTACACTTTGGGTCCCTTTGTCGCGGGTGGGGAACATAATGTGTAAAAAAGGCTCGCTTTGAAGCCTTTTGTTATTCTGGGCCTTTGAGATCCAGTTCAGGATAACAAAGTAGGTAGTATATTCAGATTGGCAGTAATAAAAGATCTAGGTTTCAACTAGCTCAAGTTATGTTTTCGAAAAGTTTTCAAAAATTGTTTTCTGTTTTACATAACTAGTTAATGCCAGTCTGGATAAGGATTTACTATTGTATGTACAGTTGTGAATTGTTACAAATGATTGTGAGGTCCGGAGAGGGTACCGGGGAGTTCCTTGTGCTCCGGTGCACTAACCGTATCATTATCATGACATTCGAAGACAGAAATGATCAGTCATCTAGGGTCGCTGATACTATGTATTGTAAATTATTGATAGTATGTGGTTGTCAATATATATGGATGATTAACGTGGTCATTAATGTTGTGAGGAAGTGAATGAGAAATTAAGAGACTTGTGGACATTATTAAAATTCTGTGTAGAGACTGGGAATCTTATTGTGAGACATTACAGTGTGGATGACATTACACTAACATCCTAAGTGTTAGTCACATTCAGTATGTTGAGACTACGGATGGAGACGAGACTCAAGCAGACCAGAAGACGTTACTGGCGTTACTAGAGTGGCTCAGGCATCTTCTGGGAGCGAACAATGGGGGGGGGGGGTGCTCCTTAAGACGGTGCCCAGCAGTCATCTACAAGGATTTGGTGAGTAATTTATTGATCCTAGGTTAAGTATTCACAGAACGAATTATTTTCTTTTCTGATTTCTGTATCACCTTACCCTGCCTTGGAGACAAATTCTAGCAACATATAACAGGGGAGTATGATACAGAAATCAGAATTTTTCAATATAAAATTAGTTTCTGTGAGTACGTACCTGTTATATGTATTTGTAATGCGTTAAAAGTTGTTTATGGCCCACACATTTATTTTGGGAAGGGGTGGGGGCATTATAATTTACCCTTGTCCATCGATACGTCTATCCATACGTAGCGCCTTGGACCACTTTCACCACTTAATCCTACTGACCATCAGAAATGTACATTTCACCTTCATATGACTTTGACCTATTTCTTTTCCCGATTAAATGACTTAGCCTTCCAGTCCACTTTGTGCATTCAAGTGCCTTCCTCAGCCACTAAGTGGAATAGTCTTGATCCTGCTAAAACTTAACATTGCTTTTCGCCATATTGATGTACAATACTATATGGAGTACCACATTCTCCATATTGATGTACAATACTATATGGAGTACACATTCCATATTGATGTACAATACTATATGGAGTACCACATTCTCCATATTGATGTACAATACTATATGGAGTACCACATTCTCCATATTGATGTACAATACTATATGGAGTACCACATTCTCCATATTGATGTACAATACTATATGGAGTACCACATTCTCCATATTGATGTACAATACTATATGGAGTACCACATTCTCCATATTGATGTACAATACTATATGGAGTACCACATTCTCCATATTGATGTACAATACTATATAGAGTACCACATTCTCCATATTGATGTACAATACTATATAGAGTACCACATTCTCCATATTGATGTACAATACTATATGGAGTACCACATTCTCCAGTACCACATTCGCCATATTGATGTACAATACTATATGGAGTACCGCATTGGTGTAATCATGTCACCTATATTTATAACCCACTACTGTCTATTCCAAGTTTCGCTGCCGACTTTTGGCTATTATTAAACTCATTAAATTTTAAAAAATATTTGGATGCAAGTGCTTTTTCATCAACATGATCAATAACAAAAAAGTCACCCTCCCCAATTTTTTTTGTTTGATAAAATTCGATCAAATATTTATTTTATTGCGAAAAAATGATGTTGCTATGGGAATTTAACATGGGGGAGAAGGAGGAGCTGGGAGGATAAACAATTTTTTTTTTTGAAAATTGACTCTGAAACCCGGCTAGATAGCTTGGAAATGATGTACCGGTAACTAAGAAAATGAAAGTTAGATTTTGAAAATCGGTCCAAAAATAAAAAATCAATATTTGATGGAAATTCAATGCAAAAACAATATATCTTTCGATAATATTACATTTGATCAAAATTTAAGAACGTGCCTTCTTTTTATTTCGTGAAATTTGGTCCAATATTGATTTTATTGCAATTTTTCACAGTGTCTATTTCATATGGGATTTTTTTTCCAATTTCAGAAATAGTGGACCGATTTTCAAAGTTTAACTTTTCTTTTCAAAGACAATTTCCAAATTATTTTTTTCTACTCATCCTCCATATGCTCCACCACTTTTCCCCCATGTTAAATTCCCATAGAGAAATCAGTTTTCGTAATAAAATGAATATTTGACCAAATGTTACGAAATAAAAGGAAGGCTCATTTTTAAATGTTGATAAAATTTAATATTATCGAAAACAAAATTGTGTTTGCTTTGTTTATTTAGCCGTAAAATTTGGGAAGGTTTCTTGACAATGACAGTAGTTTCTTATCTGGAGCCCTGCCTGGTATATTTACAGTGAGGAACATTCCAGAACAGACTTCACGTCGGGCACGAAGCATCTATCGGCGGCCCGGCGGCCCGGCGGCCCGGCGGCGGCGGCGGCGGCCCGGCGGCCCGGCGGCGGCGGCGGCCCGGCGGCGGCGGCGGCGCGGCCCGGCGGCCCGGCGGCCCGGCGGCCCGGCGGCCCGGCGGCCCGGCGGCCCGGCGGCCCGGCGGCCCGGCGGCCCGGCGGCCCGGCCGCCACCGGAGGGCAACAAGGAGGCAGCGAAGAGCCTGCTGTATATTTCCAGACTACAATCCCTCCCAGGTTGTTTCTAGGTGTGGTGCTGGTACGCCTGGGCGTGGTGCTGGTATACCTAGTCGCGGTGCTGGTATGCCTAGTCGTGGTGCTGGTATGCCTAGTCGTGGTGCACGCATGCCTAGTATGTCTAGGTGTGCCCAATATTTTCGTGTTGTACATTGGGCAAAATATATTTGTATGTACATGCATATTTTGTGCCTAGATGACGCAAAAACGAAATTTGTCCGAGCGGGATATAGAAGATATTCGCAATCTTCGAGGTGTCGAGTCTGCAAACGACACGAAGAAAAAATATGGGATCGGTACCACTCGTCTTCGTAGAATATGGGACGCCGTCGATGCGGAACGTAGTACAAAGCCCGAAGAACCCCTAGAAGAACAAGAAACTACTACCCCCGTAGTACACACGGTGACCGCGCCTGGTCCTCCCACCGAGTTCCCCACGGATCTACTAGCAGATATACAAAACACCAGCTCGTTCGAAGAATCGACGCGCCTGTCCGACATGGAGAGACGTTTGGAGAACCGGTTGGACGCGCTGGAACGCAGACTGTTGGACACAATTTTCGACGATGCCCGCACAACCGATTCCGAGTGTCCGAAGAAAGACGAGCTGGAGGTGCACGACATCTGGAGAACCGTAGAGAATACGAAGTGGTGGCTGTGTGCAGCGGTGGCGGCATACACGGCCTGCAAAATACTGTTTCCAGCCGTGGTGCAAGAGACCCGTAGCCTCTGGAAGAAGAAAACAGACCCCGACCCCACCCAACAGCCCGGCACACCGAAGAAAAAAAAAAAACATCCCCAGCGATCCCCCATCTGGTCGTAGCGACCCCACACACCTTCCCTCTGGTAGGCGCAACCCGTTCTACATGAAGTAGCTATTTTGGAAAGAAAGTTCTTTGTCGATTTTTTGTCGCTGCTCGTTTTGGACAAAAGTTGGGGTGGTAGTACGATTGTGGATGTTTTCGTCCCAAATGTGGATGGGTGTCGTCTGCCATTTCTGTTTGCCTCTTGGGAGACAAATTTTTCTTCTACTTTCCCAAAAAGGGATGTGTGTGCAATTCGTATCCACAATTGGGTGGTGGTAGTACGATTGTGGATGTTTCGTCCCAAATGTGGATACAACTTGGGAGGTGGTAGTACGATTGTGGATGTTTCGTCCCAAATGTGGATACAACTTTCCCAAAAAAAATCCAACAAACAAAAGTATGTACCAGCACCCACAAAAAGTACCAGTTTTCCCCCTTTTTTTTCTCTTTTTTTCTCTTTTTCGAAATATCGGAGTCAGAATAATACCACCTGCGCTGGTGGTTTTGTTGCCCTGTATTGCGGCACCCAACGCCAACATTTGTTTTTTGTTGGGGACTACTTTTCATATTTGGTGTTTTGCCCTGTGTATAGAAGCGTTATTATCACCTACAACCTCTCCCAACCTTGGTGGTATCATTTTGACTTCCTATATACTACTGTTGGTCTGTTTAAAGTGCTTGGAGTCTGTGTGTTTACTGTATTATGAACAACAGTTGGTCTGTTTAAAGTGCTTGGAGTCTGTGTGTTTACTGTATTATGAACAACAGTTGGTCTGTTTAAAGTGCTTGGAGTCTGTGTTTACTGTACTGTATTATGAACAATCGTTGGTCTGTTTAAAGTGCTTGGAGTCCGTATGTTTACTGTATTATGAACAACAGTTGGTCTGTTTAAAGTGCTTGGAGTCTGTGTGTTTACTGTATTATGAACAACAGTTGGTCTGTTTATAGTGCTTGGAGTCTGTGTTTACTGTATTATGAACAATTGTTGGTCTGTTTAAAGTGCTTGGAGTCTGTGTGTTTACTGTATTATGAACAACAGTTGGTCTGTTTAAAGTGCTTGGAGTCTGTGCGTTTACTGTATTATGAACAACAGTTGGTCTGTTTAAAGTGCTTGGAGTCCGTTCCGTTACTGTATTATGAACAACAGTTGGTCTGTTTAAAGTGCTTGGAGTCCGTTCCGTTACTGTCTTATGAACAACAGTTGGTCTGTTTAAAGTGCTTGGAGTCCGTGCGTTTACTGTATTATGAACAACAGTTGGTCTGTTTAAAGTGCTTGGAGTCTGTGCGTTTACTGTATTATGAACAACAGTTGGTCTGTTTAAAGTGCTTGGAGTCTGTGTGTTTACTGTATTATGAACAACAGTTGGTCTGTTTAAAGTGCTTGGAGTCTGTGCGTTTACTGTATTATGAACAACAGTTGGTCTGTTTAAATTGCTTGGAGTCTGTGCGTTTACTGTATTATGAACAACAGTTGGTCTGTTTAAAGTGCGTGGTATCCGTGCGTTTACTGTATTATGAACAACAGTTGGTCTGTTTAAAGTGCTTGGAATCCATGCGTTACTGTATTATGAAAAACAATTGGTCTGTTTCAAAGTGCTTGGAATCTGTCCGTTTACTGTATTATGAACAACAGTTGGTCTGTTTAAAGTGCGTGGTATCCGTGCGTTGACTGTATTATGAACAACAGTTGGTCTGTTTAAAGTGCTTGGAGTCCGTGTGTTTACTGTATTATGCAGTGTGTTTAGTGCTGAAGTCTGTGTGTTTTGTATTATGAACAACATTGGTCTGTTTTAAATTGCTTGGAAGTCGTGTTTGTTTAAATGTATTATGAACAATTGGTCGTTTAAAGTGGAATCTGTGTGTTTACTGTATTATGAACAAACAGTTGGTCTGTTTAAAGTGCTTGGAGTCCGTGTGTTTAATGTATT